>CAUHTR010007610.1:32492-260908 GCA_959609185.1 Schmidtea polychroa | reverse complement strand
ATCCTATTCCATCTCCAGACTTGATACAAAACGTGCCAGTTTGACTAATTAAAAATAGTAAATTGTAGCTATTTTTAATTATCATGGACATTTCCATCAAAAAATTCATTTTTATTCTTGTTCAGTCCATCTTTCAGCAGTCATTTGTTGTAAGATAAATTGTTTTGTTGCAGCATTTTCAGAAGCTAATACCTAAAAGTAAATTAGTGTTGATCATAGAGTCATGGAGCACATTTTTTGACAGCTGTCATGAGAAATTATGGAGTTGAAAATATTATATCAGGTGGAATGGACGCTAGTATTATTTTGCTCATAGATCTAGATATATTTCAATGACGTTATTGAGTGTTTTAATATGGAAAGGCCAACTAACCAAATTATTATTTTTATTTGCTTACTTTCAATATTTATTTATTAAATTTTCCAAAATATTTCAAAATAGACTATCAAGTATATTTTTGATATAATATAGTGAACAAAAAACACTTCCATGCATTGAAATAAACGACACAAAAAGTAATATTTATTTTCTTGGAAATTATAAATTTTCACAAATTTTAATAATTTCCCCACATCTTTGGTAAAATTTCCCAAAAATTGATTTCAATAAGCTTTGACCTATTTTAGTATTATCGAATATCGTTGCACAGTTAATACTGTTCAACAAAACAAAAATTATCTAAAAATAATAATGAATTTTTTTAGTACCCACCTAAATTTAAATTTATAACAATAAATTTTACTAAAATTGGGAAAAATTTATTTATATGCATTAAATATGCTGTAACTACATAAGATATAACTAAAGTTAGTGAAAACTTTGGCAAATAAATTTTTTGGGACTTTTTACTAAAATTGGCAGAAATTTATTATTTGTAGAGACTCGAAGAGGGGCAATGCAAATTATAATTTATTTTAAAAATTCCAACTTAAAGAACTTTTAAAAATTTTGGAAAATGAAACTATGTGAAATATTGGAGAAAAAACATTGAGAAATGTTATTTATAATTGAAATATTAAATTTAAAGTTAATTATTTTGTAATACTCAGAAATTGATAAAAAAAATATTGACCGAATTCACGGAATAAGAAGATGATTACTGCAATCACATAAAAAAATTTCCCGAAATTATTTATGATTGAAAAATTTTTATAATATCTTCAAAAATGTATTTAAATGAAAATTTAATAAATTTTACAGTTTTCAAAAGATATATCATAAATGACCTGAAATTCATAATAAATACGAAGTTTTGATTAAAATATATTTTATACATAAAGATATTAAAATTATTTTAAAAAATATCAGAAAAAGGTAAATTTAATAAAAACTTACCTTATACTTACCTTATACCCATAATATTTGTCTTTGTTGCAATAATTTATGCGCGTTAGTGTAATAAGTGTAATTATAATAATAAGCTTTTTCAACTAACATTTATTTTTCCATTTTCTTGACTAAAGAGAGGAACGGACTAAGAAAGTTTATCGTGTAAATTTGAGGATACTTCCGACAGACAAAGAGACTTTATAGATAAATTTGTAGTGCAATATTATTTTCAGTTACAGTGAGTGATCCAGTGTATTTATTGGCATTTTCATTTTTATAATTTCAGTACTAATTTGTTTTATTTCTAAACTAAATTTTGAAAATTCAGAGGTTTTTTTACGCGCTTTTACTTAAAATTTCATCATTTATTGAAGAAAAAATTAAGTTTTTCAAAGGAGGAGTCTGATCAAAAAATTTTTGACAAAATATGATATAAATAATAGAGTTTAATTAATTAATAAACATAAATATTCATTAATAATTTTGCGTTAATAAAAAATTTGGTAAATCATTTTATAGATTTGTAAGATGCAAAAAATATAATTGTTTAAAATTCATTTTTATGCTTAGTTTATATTTTTTTTATGTGAGAAAAACTAATTTTGAGACAATTTATTTTGTCAAAATAAAAACACACAAAATGAATCATGATTTCTAATGAATCTTTTAGTTTTTGATTAGTTTTCCTCATTAATAATTTGTTGAATCGTTTAATAATATTTAAATCTTACACAATTTAATATTCGACATTTAGAAATCATAAACCAAATACATTTAGACCGAAATCACGAATTGAAATTGATTTAATACATATTTAGATAATTAATTTTTAATTTTTTGATATTATTATTATTATTATTATTATTATTATTATTATTATTATTATTATTATTATTACTATTATTATTATTATTAAAAAGTTTTATTATAATTATGGGAATTATTTAATCTTTTTAAGTCATTTTATTTTTTCCTTTTTTTATACGTGGATATAATTTATTTTTGATACTAAACATCAAATCTCTAATTTCAAAGCAAGATGAAATAACTTCCGGTTTGCAGTTTAAAAAAGTGAGTTTAAAATTTCATTGACATAGTCAAGAAATAGTTAGGGAAAAATTAAGGACTCCACTCACATAAACAAAAAGATGAGATTAATTATAATTATATTTAAAACAATTACTGTATCAATTATATATTCATAACTATTATAATATCAAATTGTTATAAAAGTTTTACCATGCTTAAATCTCCAATTTTATTTTGAAATAAACATGTTTTTTCATCATTTTAAAAACAATATTTTTTTATATATAATTTTATATTTTAATTTAATCATTAAGTTTATTATAAAGTTTTAAGTTTAAAACAAGAACGACTTTTGGATTATCGTAATATTAGGAAATTAAAATAAATTTCGCAGTCGAAGACAAAATGACACTTTTGAAAATTAGTTTAAAGGTTTCACATTAGCGATTCGAATGCCAAAAAATAAGAAAGCTAAAGACACGAAAATTCTTTTGATAAAACAAAAATAAAGTGAATTATTAATGCAAATCAAAAGGAAACTAGTCTTTAAATCTTACCAGAATGACACTTTAATTATCTGACAGTTGATTAGTACTTGAAAAATATCGAAAAGTGAGAACATCTAGTAAAAAGATTTAGTATAAATTGAACAAAAATAAAAATAATGACCTTTATCAAATGTAAACTTTTCTTAAGTTGTCACCCAAAACACAATATCCAGTTCCAACTAAATATAGTAAACTTTGGATATGAAAAACTATTATTATCACTAATATTAAATCTTCTTGTTAATAAAGGAATTATTTTGGTTCCATATTTAGAGTTGAATAAACTTGTTGCTTTGAGGCATTTTGCACACTCTGACTATTTAGAACTTCTAATTTTTTTTACTTTTAAATAAAATGCCTGTATCAATACAACTCGATTAATATCCCATGTAAATTCCAAAACATCTTTCTACGTAAAATCTTTTTTATGATTATAATTTCTTTTATGCTTTGTTAATCTTTATACTATACATTAAGTAAATACATTTATCTAAAACATTTATTAATATTATAAATTGTATTTTATACTATTTTATTTACTTTTTTGATAAATTTGACGTGACTTCCATTTTTGAATCAATTCCAGTAATCTTTTGTCAAATTTTTCCCGTAAGTCATCTTTTTTATTGTTGTTGCCTGTTTTTCAGCCTCAAAGTGTCTTAAATTCTTTTGTATCAATTTAAACTTTATGATCAGTATTGCTGTTTGGTACGACCTTATAATAACAGCGTATTATTTTCAAATTATTTTAGTCTTGCTGATTTATCTTAGCATCCATTGATATTAGGCATAAGACTTCTTTATGTTCTTCAGAGATTTCAGATTTTGTGTTTCGGTTCTTTTGTGTATCTCAGGGTTTTAACTCAAATTACTCGCAAGATGGTAATCTAGAAAAAGAGTCTGCATCAATGTGTTCTTTAGCTTTCCACTATTCAACATTAATTTCTGATATTTCATACAAAATATAAAAATATTTGGAATTAAAATACCATTTAAATGCTGATGATCTGATCTTACTTTTTTCTAGTTATGTAGGATCTACATTTGGATTTATACAATATTTTTGATACATATACGATGACGTTTATTCCAATTAGGAATATTATTTTTTTAACTTAATCTATAATGATTGAAAGATATTTACAGAACCCTTCATAATTTAAAACATAATTTAAAATCAATTTGCAATTCATTATCACAAGATCAAAGTTTTCATTTTTATACGTCTATTTCTCGCTGTCCGTTCTTATTCTATTTCAACATATAATACATCTTAATTATTTAATTTTAGGTATCTTTCTAATAAAAACTTTTATTCTATAGTTAAAACAAAATTCTAATTTCATTTGTTACCAGTCTTGTCAATAAACTTATAGAGTTCAAGTTAACAAGCTAATTTGTATTATTTTGTATTTTTCATTCACTTTTTTCACTTTGGTACTCATTCTTATAAACATTCTGCAGTTGTGCATTAATTTCTTGGCTACTAGTTTCCTTCAAAAGCAGAAACTTTATACTTCTTTGAAGTTCAACAGTATCTGACATTTTAAGACGCAATAATGAAATAGTACAACTTCTTTTCCAAACAAGAATAGCCTAGAAAAACAAAAAAACTTTTCGTTACATATACATATTTAAGTATAATCGCCAGCAAAATCTATTTTATAAAGTAATTGTCGAGTACTTTTTGTGTGCAACACACACACACACAATTATATAATAAGAACTTTTTCAATTTTCACAACTGATTTCTTTTCAATTGACATTGTATTTATTGGAAAACTTGACTATAAATCAGTAAATATATCGATGTTTTATATAATCTGTTATTCATTATGTACTATTAAAAGCAACTTATTTATTAGATTTTTTTTATATAATATTGACATTAGAAATGAAAATAGTTTCTGAATCTTGGACTTTATTTAATTAAGAAAGCTTTCATTTGACGTGGTACTCATAATTTTGCAATGTAATATTTAAGTTTCATAATAATATCTTTTAATCGCTACATGTAAAATTGCACGATTGACGCTACGTAATTTGATTTGCACGTAATTGTGTTTCCGTGAGTTTTTCAAATATTTTATTTATGAAAATGAAGTTTAAACTGCTTTAAATGCAGTGAGGTGTAATACATGTCTAAGAGTGACGTTATAATCGTAATTTTGCAGTATTATTTTCCTGCAGCATGAAACAAAAATTTTTTTTTCTCTATGGAATAATAATTCATATGAAAATGTTTACTGATGAAACTAGTCCCAATTTCCACTTTTTAATAGAAATCAATAAGTATTCAAAAAATATTGTGAAATAAAAATTTCCGAATTGCAGTAAAAAAATATTCAATTAATAACTAAAACCTGAATTATTTAGTCAGTTGTTTAAAATTTAAACTTTAAATTAATTAATTAATTTAATATTAATTATAAAAATATAAGATGATGGTTTCTTGGTAGCAGCATAAATTAAATGTAAAACAAGTAAACGACAAGATAAACCTTATCTGCAAAGTAAGAATTAAATGAGAAAAGTTTCGAATATATAAAATAGGTATTAATTACAAAAATTAACTTGCATAAATTTATTTAGATTCTAATATTAAAAAGTATCATTGATTTTTAAAAGAATTTTAATTTTGTCTGAATTTATATATTTTTTAAAACATATCATGTGAAAAGAAAGATTCAATAATAAAGAAAGCAGAAAACTTATTAAAATAGGAGTGAGTAATAATAATAATAATAATAATAATAATAATAATAATAATAATAATAATAATAATAATAATAATAATAATAATAATAATAATAATAATAATAATAATAATAATAATAATAATAATAATAATAATAATAATAAATTTTTTGACAGATTTATATTTAATGTCATTTATCGAAAATTTCAATCATAAAACATATGAGGAATAAAGTAAATTGCTTAGTAACGAATATAGATCAATTAAAACAAAATATGCTTATCATGATTAAGTAAATAGATCATTCAAATTATTTACTTAACACCAAATTCTAAATAAGATACGAATTGACAATGATCCGGAATAAAATGTTCATATCAATTATGCTGTGGATAGATTATGACAAATGTTCAATACATTTGGTATATTTTATCACACCGTTCCAATTATATTAAAATAAAATTGTTACGGCAATTTATCTATTGTTTAATATGTCCTTTTGTAACTGGTTTCAGTTCCCATTCCCACTGGTTTTTCGACCGATAAATTCAACTTTTAATTATCCAGTCACTGTAAATATTCCCGACGATTACTGACATATTTATATAAAGTTTACATTACAGAAAATAAAAGGCAACAATATCTATTAAACAAACACATTCAATATAAATTTATTAGTACTGTTGGGATTCAATTAATAAATAGTTATAGTCAGTTGGCTTATGACTTCTTGTACTCTTTAAATTCAAATAAATAGCAAAACTTCATAAGTATATTAACTATCAATTATTACACTGTGGCAAAATGTACAATTTGATTATCATAACTAATAAATAATGGAAATGCTTATATTGAGCTGTTACATGCCAAGATTATCCACAGTTAGAAACAATAGCCTCTTTTTAATAATTAATATCCTAATATCTTCAAAATATATTTTAACTGATTAATTATCCTCACACCACATTGCAAAGGAAGCAGAATGACAGCTAGCCATTTGATTAGACAGTGCAACAGATTGTTAGTTCATAAATATACTTTATATCAAAGGTATTCATTCATTTTCTATCCATAATTTAAGGTATCAATATCAAAAGCGTCTGTGAATCCGTTCAATGCAAGAAATATTACCATAAAAATTGATACTCTCGTTTCAACAACTGCCTAAGTAAAGTATCAGCTCAGTTATAATAGATTGCGAGATAAAAATGTTAAAAGCCAAATCGAGCTGTAAAGAATGGACATATATGCGAAACGCATGTATGATCTAATTGTAAATAAAATGGAAATAACAAAAAGTTGAATAATATATAGGACGAAAAGAGATAGAATAATTTCAAACAATATAAACATGAATATAGACTCAGTAACATGAATACAATTGCTTCTTCTTTGACTTCAACAAAGAACAGGACAAAGATCAATGAGAAAAAAAGATGAATATACATTGTGATGTAGTAAAAAATAAATAATTCTTAGCTATTAACCCAGAGGTTTCCAACTGGTGATCCGTGAAAATGTTACAAGTCTAATATAAAATATTTTCTATCTTATAATTATTATAAGAACTTTTTTCAAATTCAACCACTAATTTCTTTTCAATTGACATTGTATTTATTAAAAGCTTAACCACGAATCAGTAATTGTTTCGATGTTTCTTTGATATATTTACTGATTCATAGTCAAACCTTTTAATAAATACAATATCTTATAATTATCTTTTCTTAATTTATATTTTTTTGTAACTTGTATGAATAAAATCAATTTTCATAGACACCTTTATTGTTAAATCCGATTTTTCTTTGTAATTTTGGTGCTCTGTAAATTTTTCATATAATCAAAAGTGCTCTGTAACTACTAAATAATTAAGAACCAATTTGATTTTGCAGATTTTTAATTTTATTGAAATGTTGTGCTTAAGTGATATTTTCTCCCTCATTAATATTACACAATTTCCCATTTCTGTCTGTAATACGTTAATTCAATGAGTGAATCCATTAATTATGTTTACCTGTAATTAATGTTTTCCACTTTTATTACTGCCTCAGTTCCTTAGAGACTAAATCGAAAATTTATGCGTGTAATGTCAATTTCTCTAATAATAAGTTTTTACTTGACGAAGTGATGCAAATTTTGTCATAGAAAATGTTATGTAAAAATCGATTTATTAATTTTCTATTATTGGAAATGCTCTACGAATCCGTTTTCGTAGATTTCGATTTTTTTTCAATACTAGAAAAATCTCCTCAAAATATGGATTTACAACTTTCTGTTCCATAAATATAATGCAACATTTTTTTTCTCTTACTCACATTTCTCTAAATATACATTTTTTGTAATTAACACAATAATTTTATAAAATATACATGAAGCATTAACTCAATATTGTGAACATAATTGGGCAGGGTTTCCCAAACCTTTTTTGACCGCGGCCCGGTATGAGATTTTAAAATTTTTCTGCGACTCACACTTTAGGAAACGATGTACTATATGAAAGAGTACAAATACACACTTCGGCAATATTCCTAATGACTAACCGATGTAATAAATTGTAAAAGAAATTTTTTTTGTGTTTTTTTTGCGACCCAAACCTTAGGAAACGCTGTACTAGGGTATTCATTTAAAGAGATATTAAATGTGTTGGGATTAATTAAATTAAATTTAAAATTAAAAAAAATCGATTAATTAATTCTAAGAATAATATATGGATTTTGAAACAACATGATGATATAAAATAATGGTTATTGAAATATGTATAAAGAAATAAAAATAGATAACAATGGACAATAAAGACGTTGAAAAAAATCATATACTGCAAGTGTGAAGAAATCTTTTGTATTAAATTTGTGTTGTTGACAAGAAGTTAGATTTGAAAACCTTTACATTTTGGGACGAGATACTTGTTATAAATAAACTTTCTATATTATTGAATACAATAAATAAAAGTTTAAAATATATCTTGTGAGTTATTTCTCAAAATAAGGAACATAAGACGTTAAGAATAGATCTAATATATACCTTTATTCTGAAAAATCTAACATGTGAAATATTACTTTTTAGACATTCAATTAAAGCTCACACATTGTTTTCTAGCTTTTCTAATTAATACTTATTTTTTAGTTAAATGTATCAAAACATTTTATGTTGAGAATTTTGAGGTCAACAAAACATTTTTGGTTGAAAATATGGACTTTAAATTAGTTCGATTGACTTAGAGAATATTATTTTTATCTGTTATACTCTCATTTATTATATTTATTTTCCATTTTATCTATTTCAGGACTCTTAAAGGACACTTCTTTAACAGATGAAGATTATTAATAACTACAGTATAATGAAAATAAATATAGGATTTCCCTATCAATTTAACTTTTCCATATAAATTTAAAATACAGTGTTTTCTATAATTGCATCAAAACATGATACGAAAGAATACAATTAGAAAGTCGCTTTATACATTAACCTCTTTACATTAACTCTTTATATTTTAACCTCTTAACCTCCCATTTATCCGGGAAAAACGTTTCAAAAAAGGTCGTATTTTTTATTGTCAATAATGAAAGACTAAGTTATAAGGATGTTATCCATAAGAAAATTTCATCAAAATCTTATATGGTTCAAAAAATATAAATATTTTATACTGGGCTTGTACAGACAGCGTACAAATCCATACGGGATAATCTAAAACGAAACAGAAGCGCAGAATTCCATTTACATTTAATATGAAGCCTGCCCGTATATATACGGGATAATCCAAAAAATCCATATCCAGTTTGCCCGTGTATACAACTTGTTTTTATACATCATAACATTTTCTGAAGAAACCCTTTCCAATCCTGTTCTGTAATTTGATAGAAAACTTGATCAATAAGTTCTTTCATCACAAGCAACTCTTTTGATGACATAATTTATCCATTTCGTAAAACAGTTTTCAATGATAAAAGTCAAAGAATGCGGTCAAAACAATAATTCCAAACCCAATTCGCTGATAGTTAATGTTATAACTTTTCCAGTCACACTTCATGACACAACCATTTCTTTCTGTAATTGGTTTTTTATTTCCTCCCTTAGATGATGCATTTATCATTTTTAACAGTTTATTTTGGCTTGCAAAGATTAAGTTATTTTTTTAATGGGTTTCCCTTTGGTATATATGTTGATAATAACAGCCCTGGTTTCATTTGAAAGCAAATTCCAGAATGGTACAATTTCTTCATGTCATATTTTCATTAATTGTGCTAATTTAATGCATTTCAAACATTTTACGAATAATCAAAAAGTTTGAAAAATTATCAATTTAAAATTACTATGGAAAAATTAATTTTTATATGAGAAATTTATTTTATATTGATACGAAAAAGAATTAAACAGGATAAGGAAATCATATATTATTAACGGTATTATCAACCCTGGTATGCCACTCCATGAATGGCATTCCAAACTGAAGAATTATGGCCATAGCTGTCAATTACTTTATCTCGAATGTTGCTTAATTAAATGATTGATGTCTTTTTCAACACTATTGAATGCGTTTAAAAATCATTTTGTTTAGATATTGTTAAATAATATTTTTTTGATAATAAATATTTATATTATCAATACATTAAATACCAGATCTAAATGTTTTAACAAATCTTATCTTTCACCAATTATTACAATGTTCTATGTCTATTAACTGCTAGATATAATTCTTTAAATTATTTCGAATTGTATATATTATGCGTATTCCTTGCCACTATCTCGGGTTTACTTGAAATAATGAGAGCTTTGATTTATACCATAACGTATATGTTTTTATTAATTATTTCTCCCTATATTCAAATAACCAAGGCAATGATGGGCGTTTTAAATTATCATCCACACCTTGACAAAACAAATTAAATGATCCACAGCTTGCTGTCTTGTGTAGTCGATTTTACGCTGTCGATGTAAATATTTTTGATGATTATTTATTTTGGCAAGATTTGTTTTAATAAATAATAATTATATAATAATAATAATAATAATAATAATAATAATAATAATAATAATAATAATAATTTTTATTGTTGAGGATACCTAAATAATAAATTTATAAATAAATAAATAAAATTACTTGGGGGAAGATCGTCATGACAAACGGGACGATCTATGGTAATGCAGAAAAGAAAACGGAAGTAAAAAGAAATGAGAAATGAGAAAGAGGAATGAAACAAAAGAAATCAGACATGAAAACAAAGGTCAGTACTAATTAATTAGTATAAAAAGAAAAAGGAATTTCAAAATCGGGAAAAATAGAAAAAACAACAATATACTTATCTCTAAAACTTGTCAGAGATAACGGGAACAAAACGAGAAAATTAGAAACTATCTTGACAGCTGTAAAAGATAACTCGGTTACAGGGAAAAATCGGGAAATTATATTGGAGAAAAAATGGGAAATTAAAGATAAACTGAAGTGCCACAAAGTGACGAGGTATAAAAGGAGGTAGCACAGCAGAAGCAGGCAGAAGAATGGAGAGAATTAAGAGGACAAGTGAGAGAACGATTTACAGAACAATTTGGAGAATAATTAAAGGAACGATTACGAGGAAAACAGTTAAAAGAGAATATTTGCGAGGAAACATTTGAGTAAGAATATTGTGAAATATTGTGGAATAGAGTTGCGACAGAAGATTTGACATATAATATTTGATTTATTTGGAGAATTGAAGCAGAGAAAATTAAAGAGAAAACAGAAAGAAAGAGAAGCAGCAAGAGCTTATTCAGTTGAATACAGAATAAAGTTACCAACAGAGTAAAATTACCAATTATTACACTTCTCAGTTGTGACAGATTTGTTAAATCAAGGTTATACGCGTGTGCTATTCTTCACCATAGTGTTGTAATAAGCACTGCATAATCGATAGTTAGCTTGTTGAGTCAATTGTATCATTGTAAAAATATTTGTGATATTCAATAAAGTTTCCAGTGTTAATTGTCAATTGTGGTCAGTCAAAGACACGCTTGGAGTGAGAGTAAAATTCTAATTATATCACCAACCCAATAACACAATATTATTATTATTATTATTATTATTATTATTATTATTATTATTATTATTATTATTATTATTATTATTATTATTATTATTATTATTATTATTATTATTAACACTAAACCTACCGTATTAACACTAAAATACGTATGTGGAAGATGTGCCGTACATAATACTATAATTTGTAAAAGATTTGCTGAAAATGCATAAATGTAAATAAAACTTTTGTAAATAGAAAAAAATACTTTTTTACTAAACAATTGGCTAAAATCTTTTTCTATGTTAACGATACATATTTTTTTTAAGAGGTCATTTGACCGCTCATAGTAGGATTATGTATACATGAAATTTCGGTAGGTTTAGTGTTAACCAATACTATTATTAATGAATAATTAAAATAAAAAAGTTTCAATGAATTTTAAGTAAAATGGAAAATGTTATCTTGAAGATGCATCGATAAATTGTTAATTAAATGTTACATTGAATATGTGCATTGAAAATCTGACCATGACATTAATATATTCAAACAAATTGTATTGAAATTAAATGAAATATTTTTCATCTGAATAATTTTTCAATCAAATGAACCCAACTTGAAATTATTTTCCTATCAGAGAATGCCTATTATATTAATCTATGGAACACGCATTCGGCCAATTAATCCTTTCGCCAAAACGATTTCTATTTCAATTAAATGAAATAATTAATTATGAAACTTCCAAATAAATCATTCCCAAATTAAATGACAAAGTTTTTTAAATTAGCTTAGTTATCATTGATCGACTGGGGAAAAATTTGATATTCACATTTGAATATTCGAATAAAAATTTATTTTCATTAATTCAGTTGTTTTGATATACTAAAACAACACTAAATGGTTTATCATTTAATTATATAATTAATCATGTTTTGTTTAAATCGTGATTGCGTGTTTGCAATGACTTACTTTTTTTTACTGTTTTATAATATCGCATTTCTATCATAAAAAATGAACATCTTCAAGTAAATATGTTTTTATAAATTTATTATAATCATAAGATTTTTTCGGTGTAATTTAGTGACTAAAAGTTGGCGTATGTCATGTTAAATTTTTGTATTTTCATGCTTGAGTATGTTACCCGAAATATTCGTGAACATAAAAGTTTGGAACTTTATTAGGAACTGTAAACAACGATAAATTATATTTGTTTTTTATAATAACTTATTACAACTCATGTAGAAGTACATAATAATAAACCAGTAATAATAATAATAATAATAATAATAATATTAAACAATTAAATCATAATTTAGGCCTTTTTCTGCGAGTAATATATTTAATACAAATTAAAATATTTTCGACTATAAAATATCCCTTGTCAATTTCCAAGAATTTAATTTCTCCTATTTTCAAAATGCTTTTTGATCTTCTCTTTTAATTTCTTTTTGTCATTAATTATTATTAGTTAAAATTAATAATAAACTTTTTTTCTGAAGAATTTAAAATTTAAAATTTTTATAATTAAATATCCTCCAAAATTCAAAACTAAACACCAAAAAAAAATTTCAATTTTTAAAGCTTCTATAATTAGCTCATAGAAATAATATCTTAAATATTTATAAATATAGTTTCCAATATACGCATTTTCCAACTGTTTATATACACAATTTAAATATTTTAATTCTATTTTGATTTTTATTCCTAATAATAATAATAATAATAATAATAATAATAATAATAATAATAATAATAATAATAATAATAATAATAATAATAATAATAATAATAATAATAATAATAATAATAATAATAATAATAATAATAATAATAATAATAATAATAATAATAATAATAATAATAATAATAATAATAATAATAATAATAATAATAATTCTATTTTATCAATAAAATTCTTTTTCTTTTTCACTATTTTTAAATATTGATCCGAAAAATCGTGTTTAATAAGTAGAAATGAAAATGAAAATTAAAGTAATTGCAATTTTACAGCAATAATTAGAAAAAATTTTGTAATTGAAATTATCAAAGTTTTTTAATTTTATTGGAATTAAATTTGAAAATAAAATTTTGAAAATAAAATTTTAAAAAAATAAAATTTTAGAATTTTATTGATTTTTTGATTTTGTAATTTTTTATTTGAATTTCAAATTTTGTTTTGGAATTAATTCAAAAATTTACATAAAATACAAGTATATCACAAAGTTTAAAAAATCACAACACAATGGTCTTGAAATTTAGAATAATTAAAATTTCTATTTTCAATATTTTAAACTCATTTCCATGAAATTGTAGTCGTACTGATAATATTTACGAAATGGGAATTTCATCAAAATCGACAATCAGAGGAGCGGTAAAATAAATAATAAATTATTAAATAAATAACATAATATTTTGTTTTTATTTGCTGGTTTGTGAAATGAAAATATTTTTTAATGGAGGATTAAAAGTTAAAATTTTGAAATTTTCTTCGTAATAGGGACATTTGATTCTATAATGAATACTATTTTACAGAAAGAAACTTGGATGTCATCTGTAAATTGATTAGAAGTGTTTAGTAGAACAGAAGAAGAGCATACAAGACCACATAATCTTTGGTTAAAAATTAAAACATCATAATTAAGACATTCACCGGATAAATGTAACTTTCAGACGAAGGAAATAATATTTCGGATTTTATGTTATTTGTGCTGAAGACATCAAGGTTGATCTCGAGAATGTCCGTGCTATTCGAAATAGTGGATTACCAAAAATAGTAAAGGAATTACAAACGCTTTTAGAAATGTGCATTTATTATCAATAATTCATTAATAATAATTCCGGGCTTCCGAGCCTTTGTGTTGCAATGAAATATTTATGCTGGATATTGATACTTCAAATCATTACTTTTAAAGCTGTACTTTCACGGACAAAAGACAGTACATAAAGATAAATGGTATAAGATTCACAAAGTTTAAATAAATCTCAAAGGAAATATTGTATCACAAGATAAGAACTCTAGGCTTTTTATGTTTTTTTAAGAATTTGAACAATATCTATTAGAAAGGAAGTTTATTGTTCGAATGGATCATCGCGCATAAAATCGGTTTCTCAACTTTGGTAATCCAAACCCTTAACAATATTGTATATCGATAACCGAATCGGAAATATAACAGAGAAAAGAAACTTTACAATGTGAGCAATGTATTCTATTGCACAATAAACCACAAAATAAACGAAATATAAAAATTTATAAGGATAGCATTAATGAAAGGTCAGACACCTAGAAGGTACTTTACACTTTTGGCAACCAACCTAACATAAAGTCGATTGATTTCAATAATCTGATCAGATTCATTAAATACGATTTTAAAGATATGTGTTAAAACTACATAAATCGATGATGGACAAAGTATACTTCACAATAAGAATCAATGAAGGATGAAAGGCGACTGGTTATATCCACAAGTAGATGGAAAATATTTTGAGATAATCCTTAAAAGAGAACG
Source organism: Schmidtea polychroa (assembly GCA_959609185.1). Taxonomy (NCBI): domain Eukaryota; kingdom Metazoa; phylum Platyhelminthes; order Tricladida; family Dugesiidae; genus Schmidtea; species Schmidtea polychroa. Next base: position 245,804 of record CAUHTR010007610.1, on the reverse strand, counting down.
AAACAAGACAGTTAAAACGATATATCAAAATTTGACTCGTGTAGAAATAGAGAAGACATGAAATTCATTCGGGAAAACTTCTATAATCCTCGAATCCATAAAGATGTCTCACCTAATACTACAATACTCAAAACTAAACGCATTCTCGGAATTATAGATTACATTTTGAGGTATCCACGTTTGATAGTGATGAAAAAAATGTAAAATCTAACGTAAAATTGGATTTAAAACCAATTGAATGCACAAAGAAAATATTTAAACGTGTTCAGTTTAAAAATTTTAATTTCCAAAATACAAGTTTAGATGAGTCTTCTTCTTTAATTAACTTTATTTTAATTAACTTAATTAATAATTTTTTTATTAAATAATTGGTATGATCTTTTCATTTTTTAAAAAATAAAATACTACACAATATGTTTATGAGTATATGTAATTTCTTTGTGAAATAAAAGGGTATTTTAATAATTTTATAAACAATATTTTCACTGATAATTAAGGCCTGAAATTCTTTGAAACAGGTCTTCATTTAATCTAAAATTTATTTTCAATTTTCACTGTTTATAGTCCGCTTATGTCAATGAAATAAATGATTAATCTTGACAACTTATTATTATTATTATTATTATTATTATTATTATTATTATTATTATTATTATTATTATTATTATTATTATTATTATTATTATTATTATTATTATTATTATTATTATTATTATTATTATTATTATTATTATTTTTATTTTTATTATTATTATTTTTATTAATATTATTATTGTTAGCCGCAACAACGTCGAATTCATGTTCAATCTCCATAATTAATAAATTAACCAAATAAAATTACTAAATTTATTTTATTCACAAAACTGCGCTTTTTTGTAATATTCAAACAATCTGTTCGAGTCTTTTTTATTATTTTAATTTTGATGCTGATTTCAATGCTGATTTAATTTATTCTAATATTTACTACTTTATTATTTAATTTATTAAATTATTTTAATATTACTACTTTTTTGATAAAGCGGTCTGCTGAATCGGATCCTTGTTCATAATTTAGAGCTTCCATTAAGTCTTCGAATAATGATTTTGGCCTCGAAAATGCTGATCTGAGCTTCTCTTCAAATGTTTTTCCTTCTGCTTTTTCATATTCATCGTATAATGGTTTATCCAACAGTGTGGTAACCTGAATCATCTGCATCATGACAGATGTTTTCGTAATATTAAAAAAATTTGCCATTCTTTGATGAATTCTTCCAGGTCGTCGTCTCTGTGGAATCTTTCTGGTAGCAACCTGCTAATCAATAGGTTTGTTGGCGTGGTCGCCATGTTAGCCGCAACAACGTCGAATTCATGTTCAATCTCCATAATTAATAAATTAACCAAATAAAATTACTAAATTTATTTTATTCACAAAACTGCGCTTTTTTGTAATATTCAAACAATCTGTTCGAGGCTTTTTTATTATTTTAATTTTGATGCTGATTTCAATGCTGGTTTAATTTATTTTTATATTTTAAACTTACTTTAATTTATTAATTTAAATATTTATATAAAAATTTATGTAATTTGATAAATACAATTTAAATGTTTATTAGCAATATTCAGTTTTAACTTAAACGTGAATTCTACCCTTTCAATTAATTATTATCATTATTACAATCATTATTTAACCCTTTTGTGTCAATTGAACATATGGATCCCATGAGAGTTTCAAAAAAGATTTTCACTTATTATACACTCCTGAGGTCATATATTCAGAATTCGGACTCTAAAATCTTTGAAAATTGGCATATATACATTTTGTAATGTATAAAGTCCAATAATAGCAAGAAAACAATATTTCCAAAAATAAAATTTTGTTATCAATAGTTAATATTCACGATAATTATTGAATTCTTTTTATAAATAAAATCAAATTCTTGCAATATTCTAAGCTGATGTAAATAATAATGGGCTGTGGACAAAAAGGAATTTCATAAAAAATGTCAATCATTCTATTATAAGAGAAGTTTGAAATTTAATTTTTTAATTAATTCTTGATTTGAAATTTCAATCTGTAATTTAATCTGGCAACTCGCTTGAGATATATCACATTTAATTTGCATTTGTTTTTTCTTTTTATTCTAAAAATAAATTAATTTTAATTTCGTGCTCTCAGATTTGCAAACTAATATAAAATAATGAAAAAGATTTAAAAGATATATTACTACAATTTTCTCATAAAAGAAATTTCGGATATCTTCAATATATAATATTATTGGGGTGTTACTTTATTAAAGAATTTAATTAATTTAATTTAATTTTAATTAATTTAATTTAATTTTAATTAATTTAATTTAATTTTAATTAATTTAATTTAATTTTAATTAATTTAATTAATTTAATTAATTTAATTTAATTCATTTTTAATACTGATTAATAATATTATTTTGTTTGAACAATTTATTATTTTTTCCATTATCAGAAAAGATCAGTAAAACTTTATAAAAAACCCATAATTATTTTACATTCTTTATAAATCCTAGCTTAATTATTACACATGAGTATAAAAAATATTTAAATTAAATTCTGGACAAACTCAAAATCTTTCCTGCCTTTATCATTTTCTAAATTTTCATCTGATGCTAATGCCAATTCCCTGAGTCACTTTTATATATGTTCTAGTTATTAATGGCCACTATTTGCGTGATTTAATATTTTGCCATTCTTTTGCAGTAATAAATTAAAATAATAAATAATTTATTAACTAATAAATAATTAATAATCATTAAGTTTCTAATATTCGTAATACATGTTCCAATTAATGCGGTTGTAAAGAACATGACTTTCAAAATCCAGTTTGTCTGTTTTCCCTATAGTTGATTAATCAAGCTTTCCTATTCTATTAATTAGTTATTTCTGTTTGTTGGCTTTTACTCTCTCTCTCTCTCTCTCTCTCTCTCTCTCTCACTCTCTCTCTCACTTTTTCAGATGGACTTATTTGACCAATTCGTTTGTGGTATATTATTTCTAGATATTGAGAAGCAGATATGATGATATTTAATGGATATAATTAATGGAGACCCTAAAAAAGTGAACAAAGTGCTAAATTACTTAATGGTGTTTTTACAAGTTTTAAAAAAATCTGACAAATCACTTCAAAAAATTTCAAAAATGATGGTGAAGTCTGAAAAACAATGTATATGTACATGCGCAGTTCCGGCAAATGATCTGCAACTTTACCATATAGTTAAATAATACAGTCTTAATAAATAGAATGCGTCATTTTTTGGAAAAAGTGAATGTAAAAAACATATAAGTTATTTTTAAATAACTCCTGAAAAATTGTTCCATTTTGAAAAAGACTTTCGTCCTTTATCTTTAGTCGTTTGATATATTGATAATATTGATATATTGATATATTAATATATTGACGAAAGTTCTTTTGAAAATGGAACAATTTGCAGGAGTTATTTAATTTATACTTACAGCAGTACAGTACACAAATTTATTGGTAGAAGCGAGGGATGGAACTTTGAACGCCGAATCTGAGAATATAGATGCACTAATTAATTCAATAAAATCAGTGCGATGGGAAAATTATTGAGTGATAGTAGGAATATGCTGAAAAATTCTCCATTCGTGCATCATTTGAAATAAAAGAAAGTTCATTGATGAAGCAGCAACAAATATTCAATAAGATCATTTCAGGTTTACAAAGTTCATTGCGAACTCGCTTTTCAAGAATGGTTGAAATTTGTGATGAGTTCAAATTCCTGTGGACATTCAATAGCTTAAATGATGACATATTTAAAAATCAGCGAGACAAGAAAAAAAAGTAAATTTTCGATGACATTTCAAATGACTTGCATGATGAAATGATATTTTTTAAAAGCATTTACGCAACTAAATTTAAATCGTCAAAGCCAAAAGAAGTGCTTAAATCCATAATTGAAATAAATTTTTCCAATTCTCGTAGTTGTTTTAAGAATCTTTTTTGACAATCCCAGTTTCTGTAGACGAGTCTGAACGTACGTTTTCAGGTCAAAATGTATTAAGAATTTCTTGAGATCTACAATGGCACAAGAGCGGCTAAACGGATTAGCAATGCTGCATATTAATAACGATACTCCAAGAAACCTCAATTTTAGTGAAATAATTGATAAATTTGCAATTTCAAAAGCCCGGAAATTTTTAATATAATCAAATTTGCTTTTATACTGTTTTGTTGCTAACTATGTTTTTATTATTCATTAAAAAGAGGCCCCAAAAACAAATTTGTCTCCGGGCGCCGCACTTTCTCCAATAGGCCCTGATTGATAACTATACTTTATATGGCTCTATTTAATCACTAATTTAACGTTTATGTTTGACTGGTGAATTATTCTGTGCGTCTAAATTCACCGTCGAATTTATATTCAATCAATTTAATTCAGTCTTGAAACTTTCCAAGGTACATTGTCTAAGTTTTATATTGCTTATAAATTCTCGATTCATAAATATTTCATAGTTTTCCAATGTTGGAAAAAATCTTGAAACATTATGAATCTCAACTTACTATTTATATAACATAAAATGAAATGAGATATTGCTCAGAAATTGTTATATGGCAAGATATTTACAATGTTGATTTACAAAAGCGAATGAATACTGCCATTATGAAACAATTTCACTATTATTATTAAAAATTTCATATTTTTGTAAAACATATTTGATTAAGCAAATATCAAATTTGTGGGTTCTTTTAAAGATTCTTTTAAAATAATTTTTTAAAATTTAAATAATTAATTAAAATTAAATTAATTTAAGTAAATAAAAATATTAAGAACATTTCGAAATAAAAATTTAAATACAAAATGTTAAGTTCGAATTATTTAAAAGAGAAAATATTTTTGAAAACATTTTTAAAACTTTGAGTAATTTTAAAATTTTATGTTTTTGTTTTAAATTTTATAATTAATTTAATTTTTATTTTAAAATTTTATCATATTATGTACACTATAGAGAAGGTTTATTTTATTATTTGCTTGTTTAATAATAATATTAATAATAATAATAATAATAATAATAATAATAATAATAATAATAATAATAATAATAATAATAATAATAATAATAATAATAATAATAATAATAATAATAATAATAATAATAATAATAATATAATATTAATTATAATAGAAGAAATCAAATGAAGCGTGAAACATATGCAAAATAAAGCTCTATAATAAAAAAATGTTATTTACCGGAGATAAACTAATGGTTATTGGTGTTGATATTTTGGACAATAGATAATATTATTTGGAGATTTATTTAAAAATTTATTCGTTGCCTAATTGTAACAATCTTGTGCAAATAAACCAGAAATATTAATCGATAAAAACTTGGAAATCTTTTATAGCTGAATATTAGAGATTCCATTGTATATTTAGGGTTTGTTGAAATCATAAATTAAACAAACATGACATATTGGTTATTCAATTTTCAGTCAGTATTTTTGACTGTATTTAAACAAAGTAATTTAATAACATTGGCATTTGATCGCTACAAATTATTAATTATAAAATTGGTTATTGACTATGTTTATTGTGCAAATATTTCCCAACATAATTTTATGTAAAGATTTGCCTACTAATTTTATGTTTATTAGAATTTTCTTTATTATTATTTTTTTTTATATTATTATTATTATTATTATTATTATTATTATTATTATTATTATTATTATTATTATTATTATTATTATTATTATTATTATTATGATTATTATTATGATGATGATGATTATTATTATTATTATTATTATTATTATTATTATTATTATTATTATTATTATTATTATTATTATTATTATTATTATTATTATATTACTATTATTATTATTACCATGTTACTATCTTTTTCTGTTTGATTAAAAAATGTCTCATGAAAATTAATTTAAATATCTGTTCATTATCTGTTCAAATATTAAATATTTTAAATCAAAACTTTGTAAAATTTTATATATAATTTCTCTTAACAATGAACTAATTTTTTTATTACTTTTTCGTTTCATTTAAATTATTAGCAACGCTATCTCTATTGTCTCTATTTGATAAAGAGCTTATAACTAGAAATAAGAAAATTGTAATGTTTGTTACTTTTACCATTTTAATTTGTTTTTGAAGTTCTAAAATATTTACAATAGTAATAAAATGCAAAACTTATTAATTATCATAAAAACCATTAACTTGTTTAGTGCCATAAATTCTTCATAGTAACTCACATAAGAAAGTGAATACATGTACAAATTTGATAAAACGTTGTATAAAAATAATTCATTAGCAATTGTCCAAAATTTATTGCATTTAAATTAATATAAATACATTGTAAATTATAGCTGATTTATTAGATATTGAAATAATTAACACTATTTCTACTGAGAATTTATATATAACCTTTTTGATCAAAATGAGTCTTGGGACACCTTTGTATTTTAATGCAAATAAATGTAATAATTATTACAAAATATTAATTGAAATATAAATTTAGCTTTGTAAATAAAATGTATTTAATTTTTAAATACCACATTTTATTTTATTTTATTATTTTGAATATTTTATTTGCATTTTTTATTTTGCTCAAAAAAGTAAATCACAACACTTCTAAATAAAAATAATTCTTCATTTAAATTTTTATGTATTTTGGCATATGAAACTCTGCTATAATTGGGATTCATAATTCACAAAATTTGATGGGAAAATGTGCATAGTACATAATTACTTGCCACGGAATTCGATATATAATTTAATATATATTTAAGGATTCATATTGTTTCATCGTGTTTATTTTAATTATTCTAAAGATTTTATTGATAATCAGATAAATGAGCACAATTTTAAAAGTAATTATTTCATCACATTTGCTTATTAGAATAAAATTCCGTCATTGGAAAAAAGCGAAAAAGGAAATTTATTCATAAAATATAAAACAATACAAACTCGATAATTTTGTCTTGGTCAAATATTTTGAGAGGATCAAAAAAACAAACGAAAAATTGTAAAATATATCAGGAAATTTCAGCTTTGTATAATCTCTGAATTTATAACTGAAACTTTAAACAAAATAAAGTAGTTTAATTCAGTATCATCATTTTCCTTAAATCAAATCTCATTTAACAAAAAATTTGGTGTTTTAATGGAATTCTTTTAATTTACATTTTATTATGTTTTATAATAATTTATATTTTATTTTATACTTTAATTTCCTCTTATATAATTTCAGAATGAAATAAATAATATTATATTTATAATTATAAAATATTTTACTATTATAAAAAATAAATTGATAATAATAAATAATAATAAACCAAATTCTATTATTAAATTTTATATTTTTAGTCTTAAAATATTCACTAAAAATTTAATAAAAATTTCACTTACTACTATCTATATTTTATTCGTGTTTAATGGAAACAATTTATATTGTTTACAAAATCTAGAAAAGAAAGAAAACAATAACAAAAATCTGGTAAGTGAAAGCATGTCGTGAAATGGAAGTTACCTATGATAGTTCGTAGATTACCAACAATATTAGTGGCCCTGTAGTGTTATCTATGCCTGATAGATTGGTAGATTGGGTTCTATTGTTTTCTGTCACTCATTTATTTGTAACAAGCATATTACTAATTTGTTGTGAATCTTAATTTAAACAAAATATAAAATTTATTATCAATCTTATTTTATTGGTTTCAAAGGCATGCATGACATCTATATTGTTTCAAATGGTATTCTTATTCCATTGCATTTGTTAATGAAATTTTCTTTCCAGTTCATCGTAGAAATATCTCTTTTAATATTTCAAAATCACTTTATCAATATTTTGTGCTTTGGATATTTGGAAAAAAATTGTTAGATATAAAATATAATCTTGGAATTTTTCTATTATCATTCAATCCAAACTTCATATTTGATAATTGTTTTCAAATTTTCCCTCAATTTCTCATGGAAGAATTAAAAATGTGATTTATTATTTTTTTTGATTTTTGGCAAATAGAAGTTCGACAGATTTGGATTAAATTAAACGTATTAATTAGGAAAAAGTTTAATTTTTCTTATGATAAAAAATACTTATATTCTTATTTATGTATTTAAGTACAATTTCCTACCAAAGTTTTGAAGTTAAAAAAGTGAATGTTTAGAATCAAAAATAAATTTTAACAAGTAAAATATTTATTATTATTATTATTATTATTATTATTATTATTATTATTATTATTATTATTATTATTATTATTATTATATTTCTTATTCTTATTATTATTGCACAAAACTAAAGAGTTAAACAAAATAAAGAATATCTTTTATTTGTGCTAGGAATAAGAAAAACAGTAACAAACAATATAATATATCACTATTTAGATTTATTGAAAATATAATAAAAAATTAGCATGCTATTTAGAAATGTTTGTTGTTATTCTTATTACCATAATTACTAGATTGTTTAATTATTTTTATTTTCATTTTAATGATTAAATTTAATGCATTAATAATTTGTTTTATTGAAGTGAAAAAAAATTATAAAAATAAATAAATATAGAAGTTTTAAAAAGAAAATATTTCAAAAATTATGATTGGAATTTTTAGAAACTTACAATATTGATTTAAACTTGAAATTTAGTTTTCTAATTAAAAAAAAATAATTGAAAATTTTAATAGATCAATTCTATGGAATGAGTAATTCCTTTTATTTTGGTTCAATTAAAATAATTAGTATTCCTTGATTGGCAAGTCGCTTTATTGTTTCAACACAAAATTGTTTTTAATATGGTGTTCAGTTTTGCAATATGATATTTCTACATGGTTTAATATTTTTACATAATAAAAATAATATTCAATAAATAATACAATGTAAGTACATTTTCGATTAATTTGTGTAATTATTATTTATTTTTTAAAATTGATATTTTCTTTTTAATTTATAATGGGCAATAATATTAAAAATTATCGTCAAAAATTGGAGCTCAATTTATGAATAAAAAATCATAATAATTTCAATAATTGTTTTTACTGATTTGAGAAAAGTTACGATTAATTTACTCAATTGAAAGAAATCTTTTTTCTCACTGAAACACAAAAACACATGAAAATTAAATGGAGTAAAGACTTTTTTTATTGTTTAAATCGGTTAATATTACGTGATATTTATTTACGACGATTTCCTTTGAATTATTAATAATTTACGATTTCCAATGGAAAGAAATTATTATTATTTTGAAAATTAAAGATTTATGCCAATGGAAAAAATGTTATTTGCAGAATATTTATGCATCATTCTTATTTATAATTTCAATTAGTAATATAATTTATTTTTACTTTACATTTTACTTTTGGTAAAAATTGACAATTTTTGCAAATATTAAATATTATTAAATATTATATTAAAAATATTAAATTTATTGACAAATTCGACTACTACGGTTTTAGTAGGGGGTGATGTGGACGATCGCCCTTTATAATAATTAGTAAGAGTTTTTCATACCTTTTTTAATTTTGTCGCTCTTTATTACTGTTTACAAGAAAGATGGCATCCCCTTAATTTTCGAAATTTTAATTTTAAGTTTTTGAAATACAATCTATTAAAACAACAGAAAGTTTAGTTTTTTAGGCTAGTGAGACACTTACAGGTTTGATTGGCAAATTTTGTAACAATTTATAACACAAAATTATTTAAACCTAAAAATCGTCCCAACCCTTACTAGTTGACTTGAATCCGCAATTGGTAGAGACAGTAGTACAAGAAGCAAAGGAAACAGCATACATTTCATGCTCTCTTGGGTGGATTGATTGAGCAATAGAGACAAATAACAACATTAGCATACTCATTAGACGTTCATACGTGGCGACCTCACTAGAACGGCTAAAAATTCAGAAATTAGATTTTGTTATTCCCCTGGAGACATTTAATGTTGAAGTTAATTTTGAATTCCATGAAGGAAATCGACTGATTTTATGAAATAACACAAATTATACATTCACAAAAGATCAAGAATTAAGTTGATTAAAACAATTTTACAAGATGTGATGAAAATTTATTAATGACTACAAAATTATTTTGAAAAATTGAAATGAATTTGCAACAACATTTGTTGAAGGTCTAAAGATAATTCAAATGTCTTTCAATAAAGTGAATTAAATAGTGCATTGAGTTCTGAAAAATGATTTAACGAAGAAGTTAACTTATTCCGCACCTCAGAATTTTATTGAAGACGATAAATGATGAGATAGTTTGATAACCTTGAATAAAAAGGCTTATACGGTAAATAAATTAAAATAATTTGTTTTAAAGTATGTTTTGTAATAAATATACGCCCGGAACATACAATAATTGTTAGTGTTTTATTACTATATGGCAAATTATTAAATATTAAAATCTTTGATATTTCAAATATTTTTATTATGACAAAAGATCAAAAATTAATTTTCTATACAACACAACTTTTCAGCTTTGCCTTTATCAAATGTTATAACAGATCAAAGCTGACCCAAAAAATAAAAGACTGCTATTTGTTGATTGCTAATAAGAATAAAAATGCAACTGTTTACTAATTTTTAATAGTACATATCTTATTTAAATAAATACTTTTTATTCATAGTTATTATTTTTAGTTTACTATCATAAAAAATGAGTGAATAATGAAAAATACAGCATAATTATAAGTTGTTGAAATAAAAGAAGAAAGAAAAAGAATCTGAAGTCAACCGATTTTTAATTATAAATCAAGAAAAAAATGAGAAAATACAATTCCAATTATCTGCTATTCGGTAATGCATGGGACGTTAAAAAAAGAAAATTTTCGTCATTAATGAGTTATCTTAAGAAATTCTTTCAAACAAAAGTAAGAGACTAAATAATTTACCTCAACATTTTAAGACAAACCATCGACATACGAAAAACAAGTCTTTTCCATATTTTGAAAGAAAACTAAAAGAACCAAATACGTCGTACGAAAGCTGTTTTTATTTCACTACTATAAATACAACAGTTGTAAATGTGTCATATTTTTATTAATTTGCAGATTGCACATTCTACTACGTCTTTCACAATTGTCAAACTATTAATAAATTCAGAAACAAAAGACACTGCAGCAGTAATGTTTGGAAATGAGAGGTTGGAAGAAATTGAAAGGATTTTTACAAACCAATAACACTGTTTTTTTGTAAAATTGACAAAATGGCTCAGTGGGTAGAAATGAGCTTGTACTCAGAGATAAAGCAAGTAATTCTTTTGCGTTTCAATTACATGAATATACATGCATACAAGTATAATCTTAATTAATAATTTTCTACAAAGTGTAATTAATAAACTAAATTTAAATACAATACGAACTTATTGAAATCTTCACAAAGAACAATTAATCTCAAAGGCAAAAAGAATTGAAAAGACTAATAAAGAGTGGTTCGAAAATTTAATGAAAATTATGTGAGGAAATGAACAGTTTAATAAAATATTCTTTATCATACCAAAGTACGCCGCTTCTCAAAGGTCAAAGCATTAACAAAACTTGTTGAATTATTAGTACAACTTTTCAGGAATCAAGACTTCCAACGCCACTTCTCCTCCCTTAACTTTTAATAAATTAATTTTTATTATTTACAAAATAATACAACTAAATTCAATTCTATTTTCCCATAAAAAAAAACAAACATAATTTTTTTGAAATTTTAAAAATTATATGAAATTAATTAATTACTATTTCTGAAGAATGCGTAGGTATAGTTTGGACTTGATCTCTACAAGGTTGCTACCGATTCCCTCCAATGAGCTCTCAACATTTGTATTGTTATTTACGTTTTTAATGCTTTAAATTATTTAATTTAAAATCTTATTTCAAAACAGATATAATAAATGCTTTCTCCAAGAAAAAATTAAAACCTTTACCGTAGCTAGAACAAGCAGTAAATTTCTTTCTCTCATTGAGATTCCAATATTTATTTCCTATTAATAGTAAATGTTGATGAAAATGCTTTTTGATTGGAATTTTCCAGTAACGATAAATGAAAAACGTAAAATCTAATCAAGAAATGATTAAAGAAAAAGATAAATTGTCATTTGCATTTCGTTATCTTCGTTCAAATATTTCCAGTGATTTCCCGATAAAATTGGTCGTTATCAGTAATGGCGGTTATCTTAAAATAATCTCTACTTAATGAAGAAATTCTACTTTCTATCCCTTTTAATACTGATAGCCACTGAAATTAATTTTCGATTCTTTAGCAATTTTTAAATTAAGGTTTCAAATATATTTTTTGATAAATATATTTCAAATATTTTTAAAACTAAAATTATTCAACCATTTTGATGGGGTATACAACAAACATGATAACAGTGATCACATAATTTGCATAATATACACGCGAATTTTCTGTCTAAATTGTCGGGACCAAATGTAATTAGCAACAGATATTAGGTATTTTACATGATTTACTAGATATTTATAATAATTATTAATAATTTCCCATTAAATATCACTCTTCAATACCAGGAAAAGTTGAAATGAATCTCTGGAAAAACTATCTAGAAAGTTAAGCAGATTTTATTTAAAAAAAGGATTTATTGTTAGTGTCTACAGGAAAATATAGGATTTTAAATAAAGATATCAAAATTGGTTTAGGAAAAGAAAACAAGTAATAATAATTTTTCCCATTTCTGCATTCTTCCCAAATGAGTCTGACTTTCGCATGCCACAAATGTATACACTTTTATTACAAAATTAAAATAGAATGCATTAATAAATTATTACGCATTAATTAATAAATTATTGTGGGTAGTGTTACAAATATATTTTTATTCAAAAACTCATAGAAACCTTTGAAAAAAAATCCTAATCTGTAAATGTTTATGTAAATAAAAGAATAAATAAAAGAATAAAAAAGAATAAATAAAAGAAAAAGGTTACCTGATGTCTAATTATCAGTTAAACGAATTTGATATGAAAAAACTTTAATTATATGACTGAGAAATATATATTTCTAATAATAAAATAATATGATAAAACTCAAACATAAAAATTTTATATCCTTTGTTTAAATATGCAATATTCAGCTCCAAAATATTGAATGATAATTTATTAATATTAATAATACAAAATTAATTATAAAACAAATTATTGTTTTTAAGAAGAAAATAAATATGATGTGATTAATGAAAAAAAGATTTTTATTTGAACCAAAATTAAAAAAATAAATTGCTCTAAATGATTTCCGGCCAATCTAACGAAAATTACAATTTCATTTTGATTCTAGATTTGATGATGGCTTCGAATTTGAACGGATCAATTAGGTCTGTTGACAAATAAATTTATTCTTTCCGATACGAAGATCAGTGGACTTTGATAATTTTAATGTTTTCAATTTTCATTTCAAATTGATGAATTTTAATTATAATATATATCATATAAATAAAATAAATAAATAAATAAATAAATAAATAAATAAATAAATAAATAAATAAATATATATATATATATATATATATATATATATATATATTTAATATAAATAATAAATAAATTTATTCTCAAAATTTAATTGTGTAAATAATTTCAAAATATTTCTGTAAAATACCAGCATAAATAATTTTCCATTTAATTTAAATCCCTTATTTTACTACCATATCAATCACAATAATTATTTCAGTTAAACAAAAATTCTACAAGACAATTTTCGATAGACATTTAATGACGTGGTTTCGACACAGAACAAAACTCTGCAGAAAAAATTGAAATTTCAAATCGCTTATTTCAATTATAATTAATCTAATTTTATCCCATTGTTTTAATTTATAAATTTTCAATTACAATAATAATTTATGTTTCCAAGCTCTCTGTATTCGTGCAAAATGTAAATAGAAATTCTTTATTATCATCTGCGTTAAAGTTAAATAATATTTTTAATTTTTTGCAGGCTAATGATTCCAATTGAAATTATTATTATTTATATTTTAATTATTGTTTATCGAAATATTAAATTATTTGTGCGACCTAATGTGAATTGTATTATTTCTCTAAAACAACCTTAGAGATATTCAGATGAAACATTTGTTTAAAATTGTGCTTAATATTGGTGAGCTTCCGGCCAGGGCGCTTTCTTGTGGTTAGTTAAATAAATAAATAAATAAATAAGAAAATTAACAAGTTTATAAAATCCAAAGATTTCTGTTATGTCCATAAAAGATAGTGTCTACAAATATTGATTTGGTTCTACTACTATTTTCATAATTGATTCCTCACAATTTAAGCATTTTCTGTTAGGTTTTAAGTATCTTTGGTTCATCATCCAATATATAAAGACAAAATTTATTAATACAATAATGAAACGAATCATCAATTGAACAAAAAATGAGAAAGGTTAAAACACTTATAAAAGAAAGAAATTTAAATTGCAAAATTCCCAAGAGAATGCTCAAAATTATGAGGCATGGTAAATATAAAATAGACAAGAGCTGTAACTGTCTTTGAAGGATTCTTTTATAATAAAACGAACAGTTAAAAGTTCTTTCCTTGCTAGAAACTGAAATTGGCTTGAAAAAACTTTCGACTATAATATAGTCCTTGTCAAGGACTATCTTTTAGTCGAAATATTTTTCATTAAATGCATTATTTGCAGCAAAAGGCTTAAATTATTATTTTATTGTTTTAAATAATAATAATAATAATAATAATAATAATAATAATAATAATAATAATAATAATAATAATAATAATAATAATAATAATAATAATAATAATAATAATAATAATAATAATAATAATAATAATAATAATAATAATAATAATAATAATAATAATAATTAATAATAATAATAATAATTAATAATAATAATAATAATAATAATAATAATAATAATAATAATAATAATAATAATAATAATAATAATAATAATAATAATAATAATAATAATAATAATAATAATAATAATAATAATAATAATAATAATAATAATAATTGTTTCTAAAAATTTTCATACTTTGAAAATAAATTAAATTTTTGTCTATAATTTTTTACATGGACTCTCTTTTGGCAATTACTAAATAACTTATAAAACGTGTTTGCTGTTCTTTCTAAAAGAGTATTAATCAAATTATGTGCAATATTTCATAATAAAAAATGAATTTAAATAAAAATCTGTTCAAATATTTCGGAGGAGTTATCTATCAAACATCTATGAAAATTGTTTGATGTCAAAAGTATTTACACAAGAATAGGGATGTTATTTACAATGAACTTGTTTATTTAATCGCCAACATAAAGTGGGAAACACCCTCTAGAAGAAATTATATTATATTATCTCAAAATATAAAATTTTATTGAAAAAGATAAAGCGGATGTTTTTATTGTTTTATTCTCGCTTTATTGTGGATAAGTGTCTTATTTATATGTAATTCCTTTGAACAGTTATTCTCTATGCCTTAGAATTTTTGAATATATTTTCCAGTCGTTTATTGTTTAAACTTTGTATTTGTTCATCTCTCAAAATCAATGGGTACTAAATTATGTTAGAACGACGAAACTTGCAGAAAATAACTACCAGCGAAGAAATTGGATATAATTTATTTTATAAAAGATTCTTTTTATTTTGAGAATTCCGATGAATACTTGATGAAATTACCATAAATAATTCAAATAGAAGATAAAAATGTTCTGTCGGTGTAAATGACAACCAAAAATTAAATAAAAAATAAAAACTAAATATATCAGTTGTTAACAAAAACATAATGATGAAGAAATGGAATTTCAAAATTTCATTTTACTGTGCAACTTTGATGTAAGGAACTTTTCGTAGCTCAGATTTTTAAATTAACTACGACGTAAGATGTTGGAGTTAAAAGCGCTGCCAACATTTCTCAAACTAGAGAAGTTCTAATGTCAAATATTGTTGTATTATTCAGAGACTTACTAGCTATTGAAATGAAAAGTTCGTTCAATTTTATTTATTTGAAAAAACAATTAAGTCGTTTATAATAGTCTTCTTATTGTTATTATTATTATTATTATTATTATTATTATTATTATTATTATTATTATTATTATTATTATTATTATTATTATTATTATTATTATTATTATTATTATTATTATTATTATTATTATTATTATTATTATTATTATTATTATTATTATTATTATTATTATTATTATTATTATTATTATTATTATTATTATTATTATTATTATTATTATTATTATTATTATTATTATTATTATTATTATTATTATTATTATTATTATTATTATTATTTTAAAAATTGAAAGTAAATTACAAACTTTTCAAAATATTTAAAATTCTAAGAACATTATTAGTAAGTCTAGTAAATTACTAAAATTCTTTCAGAATTCTTGCTGCGGAAATCATTTTTTCATATTTAATATAAATTACTAAAATTTGGTAGACTGAATAGGAAATTTAAAAGTTCTGACAAATTCGCAAAATTTAATAAAATAATTTATAAAAGAATAAATTTGATCAAAATTTCAGCCAATAAAAAAACATTTACGGAGTAAACTTAAATATCTTTTCATTATTTTGTCAGAATTCTGTGAATTATTTGCTTAAATTATAATTAGCAATTTATCAAAAATATATTATCAACGCTTTATTCAATACAATAATGAAATATTTCTCCATAATATACTTTGTATATATAATTTATTTATTAAATATTATAAAATATCAAATGAAAGTAAATTTTAATATAAATAAAATAATATTTATAAATTATGAAATGCTTTTGTTTACTAAATGGAAATTTTTTTCCAGTTGAAAAGATTTAGCCCAGATACCCCAGAAAAGATTTAGAAAAATAAATTTAATATCAGAAAAACTATTTGAAAAGAAGAAACAATTAATTTTATGAAAAAAATATTCAATATAATTATGTTTTAACTTTGATCTTTCTTTTGATACTTTTTCAAATAACTGTGTAAGAGATAGAAAGTAAAAGAAAAACTTGGAAAAATGTTTTTTAACTAAGATTAAGTTTTAAAACATTTTAAAGAAACTTCTTTTTAAATATTAAACTTATCTTTAGGAAGTTCCTTTATTCTTAATTATTCTTTCTAAAGCTACTGTCCCAGTGAAATTGTTTTAATCTATAAAATCCTCTTATAAGAAATCCAAAAATATATTATAATTCGTTATAAATTGACTTAAGGTCCCACAATTTTTTATTTCAGCATTATAATTCAGGAAGAATTTTTAATTTTAAAAATAAAATTATAATCCAAATAAATTCTAAAATTAAAAATTTCAATTATCAACATCAGCAAAATTAAAAAATCTGTTAATGACATTTTAATCAGAATATTAATCCAGCTTCACAAGAGATAATATTGACTCTTTTCTGTCATATTCCTTTTCATTCTAGATGATGTTCAAACGTCAAATGCAATGGATTTCTAGCATTAGTTAGTAATGTTTGACTTTTTGAACATAAAATTAAAAAATTTAATTCGTTAACATAGTAAATATTAACAAAATAAATATGATGTCAAAATTAAAACAAATAGTTTATATTTAAAATTTTTAAATTATCCATATAAATTAATGTATTCCATCGGTTAAATTGGTTAAATTTATTCAGAAATTTAATTAGTCTATTGAAAGAGAAAAATAAATATTTATGATGCAGAACTTCTGAACAGTCTAGGAAACTCAGTAATATGAACAGCTTTCATGGAATTTTGTCACTTTCATTTTTAATAATATTAAAAGTCAAAAAAAAATTATTTACATTATAATATATTTGTAATATATTAAATTTATTTTTCATTAATTTTTGGTTAAATTCAAAAGACTTTTAATAATAATAAATATATTTTATAGTAGTGGAATATTTTTTAAAAATTAATAATACTAATAAAATAAATAAATAAATTATTGTAAATAAGTATAAGTTTTTTGAATTTATGAAATATCTAAATTTTGTACAAAAACAAGATTAACCTCAAATAAAAATGCTTGTCCAACATATTCAAACTTCATGAAACTTTGCATTAATTTTTATAAGTATTAACTAGCAAAAAGGTTACAATGGAACTGAAAATCTTTAAATTCCAATAATACAATTTTGAAAGAAATTCTATTAAATTTATGCAAATTTCACTATTATTCTGACAGATGATTAATGCCTATTAGTAATAAAAAAGATGTAATAATTGTCAGATGGGAGGAGAAAATTGTGTTTTAGTGGTATTACCATATGTTTCAATATAAGAACAGTATTACACTAGGATATTTCTGGACCAAAGTTTCCTTTCTGTTTACTTACAATTAAAAGTCAGTAGCTAATAAATAATATTTATAATTTCCAGTTATCGCGCAATGATTTTAAAAATGTGTTTTGTTTAAGTTAAAGATCCATATTTATTAATTATTTAATAATCTCATCCGTTTTGTGATGGGAAATATCTAAATATTGTTTATAAGCTACTAAAATTTAGTACATACTAAGTGTAGGGACTTTAATCATTATGCTCTCATATTTAAATTTTGTTCACCTGTCGAATTTAACCATTTTTTACAAAACACCAAACAAATTTTTAAGTTATGATAAACAATTTTCAATAATTGTTGATATTTGTAAATATAATATCATATAAATATTTGTGAATGAATTATTAACTTACGCCTGATGAATACTAATATTTCTTTAATTACCCATGCCACCGGCAGTGTCTGAAATTGGTTTGAATTTTTTTCACGACAATATTTTCTAGTAGAAGCAACCATGAATAATCTGACAGCGAATAATGAAAATACCTCAAAGAGCCTTGGGCATATCAATTTTTTTAAATTCTCATTTGATTTATTTATAACCTTTAACTTTGTATAAAAATTAAATTAACGTTTGGTCTTTTCTTCAGCCAATTTTCACATTACAGTCTACCCTGTCAATAGTGGATATTTATTGTATTTTTTTAGTTTTAAACCCCCTTTTTACCTGTTAACATGACCTGTTAATAATGGTCACCTTTAATATTTCAATAAATTTATATGAATAAAATTTAATTTTCATTTTGATTATTGTTTATATTTATTAATTTTTAAAATTTACCGCTAATGAATGGCTAATTTGAAAATAAGAAACATCAAACGAACAAAAGAAAAGGATTAACTATTCAACAAAAGAGATATCTTATAGCTTATGCAGAATCACATCCAGATAAAACGCAGCAACAATTGTCTTCACATTTTGAACTTCTATTAAACTTGATAATGAAAGAAATACGACCAAAACGGTTAAGATCAAATTCATATTGATGGTATTTGATCAAAATTTATATTCAATAATATATTCAAAACACGGTAATTAAAACTAATGAAAGGTCTAAGAACCAATATAACATTTAATTTTACTTGTGACTCATTGAAAAGTTATACATTCCGATGTCAAAAGTGATAAGTTTGCCAAATATAACTTTATGAAAGCTCTAGTTATAAAAACTCATTGATCTTCTTCCTAATAATATACATTGTCTTTTTGATTTGGATTTAGAACCAACAAATACGTAGGTAAAGATAAAACATTAGTATTTTATGTACCAAACTTTTCATGGACTCCTTCTTGAATTTGCTCGTCGATTTCATTGTTGTCTGCCGATGTAGGTGTATTCCCAGAAATTTATCAACGGTATCAGTAGAGAAGGGCAAATGTCTACCAAGTCTTCGAAGGCAGCCGGAACATCCGCTACTGGAACTAAGCTCAGTGCCAGAATCCTCTTGATGTGTCATGACAGATTAGAATCTAGAACTTTTCTCCACAGATTCTTACCAAGGTGAAACAAGCATCCAACAATTCGTGCTTCAGGCACATGCGTTCTGGTTGGCTTTCTCAAAATTAAACATGATACTAGGCAGATTAAGCATAGATCGAATTTCTTTCAATTTGCGCACGGTCTATTTCATAGTCCATTTCAGATTTGTCCGGTGGCAAGATGTATGCGAGAGGAATAGCAGAGTTGTCAATCAACGTGTGTATCGTGAAAACCTGATAGAAAACAGCTGGCACTACTTTGAAGGTTCCATCGATAAACCAATGATAATGTTGTTCAAGAAAAATTAAATTCGCCATTGTTTTGGACATAAGATTTTGTCTCTCGTCTTCTGCACCGGAATCTCAAAGCAAGAAATGTTTATTCCTTGTTATTGTCTTCATTGTTTCCGGAATGACAATGTACCCAGTGCAATTTACTGAACCCTGCCCAACAGCCTGAATTTTTCGTTGTCGATGAATTGTTTGTTGAGAAGCCGTACATTCCGGAAGATGACTAGTGACCTCCAACGATAATAAATATGTGCTCTATTGATTAATCTGTCGAGGTTCCTTTACTGTTGTCACAGCCCGTCTACGATTTTCTGCTCTCACAAAACAAATACATCATAAAATGTCTTGACTTTTATACGTCCAGCGCAACTGCGCTTGACACATCACCAAGAAACACTCGCATCTGCCGTAACCCTATCACTACATAGTCTGAAGCCATCATGAAAAGATGATATTTTTGCTTCAATGATATTGTTTTCTCCATCACTTCCAATATTTTTTATAAAATATCTATAAAATGTTTGAATGTCGTTTAGAGTTATTTTTACTATTAATGATGAAAGCATGACAATTTTGAATATTTAAAATTTAAAAAAACATCACTTTATAATGCGCGTTTTTGTCGACGCTGTTTTCATTGCGCGCTTTTGTTACAGCGTCAAAATCTTTACAATTTTCATGAATATTAATTTTTTTTTGTTTTATTTTACAGGATTTACATGACTTTATTCTTAATATAAACGGAAGATTATTATTTTTCACATATTTATAATAAAAAAACTATAACACGTGATTTTAGATCTTTTGCCGATCATTCAATTTTGGATCAAACTTGTGGTTTGTATGTTTATATGTAATACCTATTCAGATCGTTGATTAAGAACATAAAACACAAACAAGACAATTTTTAATTATTTTTATATGTTTTCATATTCTGTCACCAGTTGTCTATATGCGTGGTTTATCCGTGCGCGTCATGTTGTCGATTACTTTTACATGAAGGACAACAATAACCTGAACTTGTGACGTAACAAGTCTACGCGGTATTTTCGTGAAAATACTGTAATTACTTTAATCCCATATTAAAAATAACCATAGATACTCACAATACATATAATTGTTAATAAATTTAAGCCAAAAATGTGAAAAAAACATGGATTCAATATCATTAATAAACCCAACTGTAACCTTTCCTCTACACATATATCTGATTACTCCAGAAACAAAAACCTATCTTATACGAATTCATTCTATACAAACCTTTGCAATTCAATAAACCTAAATGCAAAAACAATCACCTAAAGTTTTTTCCCTTTATATTCAAAACAAAACGATATTGTAACATTGGTAAGAAGGCAACATATAATTTCTGCAATTTATATATCAGAAATGATAAATTGAAAATAACAATACGAATCATTGAAACGCAACATATTTTTTTCCTTAAATATCATTGAAAAAAGCATTAATGTTAATTTTATTATTTCTTTTCAATTGACTGCACATAATCTCTTCATATATCCTTCATAAGACAGTAATAATTTATAGCTGTTTTTATTAGAAATTATAATGACAGTCAATGATGAATAAATTTCAATAGTTAAATTTATGTTCATTTGTAGAAAGTAGTTTTCATTTATAAAATCACAATATATTGCATTAAAATTACTTTTTATTAAAATAAATATCATACTATTACTTTGTTTTATTACTAGTATAAGTACCATTTTGACACAGTTGTATTGCAGCTTAGAAAAATACTAATATCGAAATTGTGAGAGATTAAAAATAAAAAAAATAAACAAATATATTACATAATACATAATTACATAGTATAATATAACTGTTGTGTAATAATTAATTAATTCAATGACTGCTTTTTTAAATGCTATATAATAAATTATTATTAATAATGATGTATTTTTCTTATATATTTAACTGGTAATTATTTTACTCATTATTATGGATATTAATATATGTATTTAATTGTATTTTTATCGTATAAGATATTCTAACAAGGAATTATACATTTCACAAAATTATTTCTAATAACATTTTTACTGTTAATTTTTTAAATATATCTTTTAAAATTAATTTCCCAAAACATTACAAAGTTCTCACATTATATTTTATATATTTATCTAATGTCAAAATTTCTTTAATATTTATATTAAAATCAATTAAAATCAAAAACTATTTATAATTAAAATTTAATATAATTTATATATAATAATAATATATATATATATATATATATATATATATATATATATATATATTTCTTCGATTTAAATATATGAAAGATAAATAGAAATATTCAACTTTTAAAAGTTGTTAATTATATAATGAGAAATCTTTATATCCAATTCATTTTTTTGTTGAGATTTTCGACGGATTATCAGTAATTCCAATCAAAAAATGAGATTTATCCATCACTTAAATGATCAAAAAACTGAATATTTGTTACCCGTTTGCCAATAAAATAGAGATGAAAATGAATGAATTTTGATCAAAATTCTGTTACTTGGAGATTAAAACAAATTTCCCAAATTTTAATAATTTGCTTTTGATATTTTTCTCAATTAATCTACTTTATTTAATTGATGATTGTTTTAATTTATTACAAAAAAACTTTTTTTCAGAAACTTTGATCACATCGCTAGTTTGAATATGGAATCTCAGTTATTTGCCGGATTAAGTAAATTTAAATGGTATGCTGGTCGGTTTATGAGAGATGACGATTTCGCTGATCGGCTCAATCATACATTCACGTCTTTTCTTCTCGTCATTTTCACCTTGATCATTTCTGCTCGACAGTATATTGGGAAACCGATAGCTTGTTGGGTACCGACTGAATTCTCTCGCGCTCAAGAAGAATATGCCGAATCTGTTTGTTGGGTAACGAGCACTTATTTTATTGAACCTGGAGTACACTCAATTCCACAAAACATCGACGAAAGAGAAGACAGAAAATTACTTTATTATCAATGGGTGCCATTTATACTAATGGGGCAAGCTTTTTTATTCAATATTCCTTGCATTATATGGCGTCTCTTCAACTGGCAATCAGGTATTAATGTACGTCTATGATTTCGTTTTCATTTTACAATTTATAAAGAATAATAACAATAATACGTGATAACAGAAGTTTTAGAAAAACATTAGTTATTCAAATGTTTATTAAATTATTATTATATGTTTTATTGGGAAAATATAAGTACACATTTATGCATATTAGTATCTAATATTATACATAGAGAATATTTTTCTCGCTTCCAATATTTAACGCGCGAAAGTTTAAGCACAATCTTGTTTTCTTTTTCCACAAAATTCCCATCACTATTTTCCGTAAAGAATAACATTTTCTAGAATTATATTTTTTTCAACATTTCAGTAATTATTTTTCATATAAGTTTTAATTGCCCATTTAAAATTTCTTCACATCAATATTCAAAATTATAAAAGTGGTCATATTTATTAATAGTATCACTTTAATTACTTTTATTTCTATTACTATTATTATTGGTTAATTCCAACTACTCTCGTATGTGTGCACAAAATGATTTGAGTCTCCTAGAATGTAATGGAGTTCTTATGCATTCTAGATTTTTGATTTTGGTTGTTTAATTTTGTTTTGGAAGTTTCTGAACAACATTCCTCGTAGCTTTTTAAGTTTGTGTAGTTATTGTAAAATTATTGTGTTTCATATATATATAGAGAGAGAGAGAGATTTTGTTGAATTCAATGTTTTATCATATTGACGCTTTGTTTATTGAATCGCGAATGTGCAAAACTGGATTTGCTGAGGATGATGGTTCCAGAGCTGTGTTTCTCTTACTTTTTGTCGAACAAGATATCAAGGTGTTATGGTTGGTATGAGTCACAGAGATAACTATTTTGATGATAAGGCTCAGTCTAAGAGAGGTATTTTAACTTTGAATTAGATCCAATTGAATAGCGACGTTTTTTCAAACTGAGATGATATGAGAAAAATTTGGTATCATTCATTTTACTATGAATTAAGAATTGCGTCAGAAGAGCATCCAGTTCTTTTAATGAAGTCCCACTAAATCTAAAAGCTAACAGAAAAAAATGACTCAAATCATGTTTAAAACATTCAATGTTACAGTTATTTATGTTTCTATCCAAGCTGTTCTGTCACTTTATGCTTTAGGAAGTACTACCTTCATTGTTTTAGATTCCGGAGATCATAGGACACATACTATGTCAATTTATGAAGGTTATGCGTTAACTCGTGCAATTTGTAGAATGGATTTGACTGAGTGATTTGATAGATTATTTGATGATAGTTCATCATAATACAATAAATATTGCTATCATTACTTAATCTAAAAGTATTAGTAAATACCTTTATAAATGCTATTATACATACAATTATTACTTTCATTTTTGTTATTAATATTATCCATATTAAATAAATGATTGATAAAATACGCCATTGATGCAAATTCCTTAATTATGTGGAAACTTTTGATTACAAAAAAATTCCTTTTCAATTTTATAAATACTATTAAATAAATACTCTATATTGATAAATTATTATAATTTGAATGATTTATTTCAGGATGTATTTACACAGTAAAGTTTTTAATTTCACAATAATCTTTAAACGTTTATGCAATGGCAATTGTAAATGTAATGAGTTTATAAATTATCAACATAGACAATGAACTGAAAATGAAAAGATGTTGCTACATATAAAATTAAATGTTTATAATAAATTATATTAAAAATAAAATTCTGAAATAACAGGTGCTCGCAAATTATCAAAAAAAAATTAACAAAGGGCTCACGCGAGCTCATTACATCAGTAAGTACAATACATATATATTAAACAATAAAATAATAATTTAAGTCTAAATTTTTATAGTTGAACATTCTTTCATTTTATTGAATATAAACTTCGCAGCAAAAGGCTTAAATTATTATTTAATTGTTTAACATTTAATTATAAAAAGACAAATTTTTCAAATGAAAGAAAATGAATAAACAATTCATGTCAAAGATAACTAAATTCAATGATGAAGTTTTTTTATATTTTATTAATGTCGATTTTGGTTTTATCCATTATAAAATTTTTATTCTAAATAAAATCAGATTTTTATAATTTTTTTTACTTTTTCAATTCTTCACATAATAATTAACTCTTTGTGTGATTTAAAAGGAAACGTAGGCTATTAGGTTTTCTGTACAAGTTTTATCTTCTGCTTGCTCTTTATTCACGGAGGGTATAGTTGAGTAATTATATCTGTTATTTCGTTTTTAATTCGGTATTTTATTATATTTGCATTGCACTCTTTTATTCTCATATTGTTGTCAATAATTACATCCACATAATTTAATGTTGTAATATTCGACAACAAAGTAGTTTTGTTAAATAAAGCTTAGATTTAAAACAGAAATACTAAAAGCAAAATTGTTTATAATGTGAGTTTAGATAAGATGATATTTAAGAAATTACGGCAAAATGAAAATATTTATAGAATTTTTATTTACCAATAATTTATAATTACTAAAATATAAATAAATTTTTCAGATTGCGATACTTCATTGATTCATTGTTTTAATTTATCTCAGGTTAATCAATATTTTTGTACAAATAAAAATTAATATAAAATTTATTCAAAAATGAAAATTCGGCAATTTTATTTGAAGTTTGTCGAAATACGTTTGTCAATACAAAATGTTACAAATCAATACTAATAATAAATAATATTAATAATAATAAATTTTAAAATTAAAGTTTGTAAAATATTGATTTTAAATGCTCGAATTTATATTAAATTAATCCTAGATTTTTTCTAGCCTTAATATTACATATTTCCTTCTTAACTTTGTAATTGCGGCATTTGTGACAATTATTTCAGTCAAAAGTACTGACTCTATGCAAATAGTATATTGTTTCCTTTTATTTTTAATGGATTGTTTGGGAAGTATGTTTTAGTGGAAAAATAACGAAACATACAAATTATTTATATAAATTATTAATAACTTTATTTAGTAAAATATTAATATTAATATTGAACTATACTGTTAATTGTCGTGTATTGGACTGCCACATTTGTCAATAAGTAACAACCGCAGTTATCAAAATGAAATTATTAAAAATGTAATTAATTTATTTAATTTATTAAATATTATTTTTAATTTAATTTATTTTATATTAATGTAAATAATAATATAAAAATATTTAATAGTAAAACAATTATATCTATTATTTAACAGAATAAAAATAATAACTGTTATTTAATTATTATAAAATTATTAAAAATTATTTAAATTTTAAATATCTATCCAGTAAAAAATTTATAAATTCATTTTGATAAATTATATTTGTAAAATGTAAAATAAAATCAGAGTTACTTTTATTCCTCTTAAATTGCATCTAAAGGAAATGAAAATAACCATAAAGGAAATAATTAAGGAAAGAAAAGTATTTTCAATTGTGAATATTGGCAATTAAATGAATATTGAAAAATTTTAACCTTAAATTTCAATGAACCATAAAGGCTAATATTAATATTTACTTAAAGAAACCTTCAATATCTAAATAATAAAATAATTCTTTTTATTTGGAATTTGTGAATCGGATCAAAGAAATTTTGATCAAAGATTTTACAGAGTTGACTAATAAATGTATCTAAAGTAAATTATATAATTTGAATGAATAAATTATATGAATAAATACATATCTTTTTATAATAACTACTAAAACATCGAGACATTTGAGTTGGACATTGGATTTAACTTCGTTTTACAAAACGCTTAATGTGATTGTTAATGAGTTTTGTTTATGCAATTCAAAGAGAATTGTTTGTGTTTCATTTGTTTTGAGCAAGTTTTAGAGAATTTTAGAGAATCAGTTGTCATTGGATTATGATACCGAATTCGATTGTATTCAATTAGTTTACCCATTGTTTGTAGTTTTGATATTAAAATTGAAGGATAATAGAGTCTCACAAGATCACACTCATAAAATCTTGTAGATTTTACATAAATAGCAAATTATTGCTTACTACCTATATGAAACATTTGAGAATATACAACTGCAACTTTATTACATCTATATAAGAGAGTTTACCTAAGTGATCTTAATTTGGATCTCAACTATTTACTACAAATTTAATCAAATTATTATCAATAAATCTCTTCAATCTAATAAAATAATTAAAATAATTAATTTAAAATAATTATTACACTCCAATAATGTTTATATATAAATAATATTTCTTGACTTAATGTAAAAGTTTGACTATAATCAGAACATTTTGATAATGTTAATGATTTTACATGACAATGATCAAACACGGAGTAATTTAATTAAAATTTTGATATATTAAAAGAATAAAGTTAAGTAAATGTTTGTCACCGAATATATATTTCTTACAGAGATGTTGTCGATGAAGGTGTTGGAATATACTTAATATTCTTTGCGTAAATTGCAATTTTTTATAATTAACCTCTTAAGTGGCTATAACGGATATATACGTCATTAACATATGCATTACAAAACGCATAAGACGAATAGAAATATATAATAAATATTACTTTTGTTAACATATTATCTTAATAAATGTAATCCAATAAGATATTATTTTATTTTTTGTAACACTGCCCAAGACGTATATATATACACTAGCGGATAACAAAACTCACCCCTGAGGAGCGCATTTCGTTTGATGAAATAAACCACTTAAGAGGTTAAGGTCTATTTTGAATGATTCATCTCAAACTCTTCGAACCAATAATTTTTCTTTTAATATTGTAAATATTAGTTAAATTTTTATATTTTTCCAATTAAAATTTGCAATTACTCTTATCAAACGAATATAAACATTGACACAAAATAATATATATTTGTGTTGGAAGCAGGACAATACCCCCCGTCAAATACCCTCTGCCATTACCGCTTGCCCAATCTTTTATCTATCAATATATATGACAATGTTTTATCTAGATTTAATATTTATAATATCAATTATTAAATTGTCCAAAAATAATTGTGAAAAGTAAAAAAATTATAGTATATCATAGTAAATACAAAAATAAAATGCAATAAATTTTACCAACTATTACAGCTGAATGTTATGTACAATCCCTCGCAAGTATTCAAATAGGTCTTTATTAGCAAAATCACAAACAATGTTCTTAATCCGAGCTTTGTCGTCACTATATTTCTTTCGCGAAAGTTCCACTGGATGACGTCCAAGTTCCTGAGAAATTAGCACATTCAGAAATGATTGTTCTTTTTGAAGAATTATCAAAAAACGCCAAAAAAAACGCCGTAATCGCAGCTTGCAATTTTCGATGCCAACCTTCAACGTTGTTGTTAGTCCGAGGTAAGTCATTCTCTGAACACGCCTGTATACACTCCAAACTTGAGAAACATATAATGTTACAGGGGGTTATAATCCGATGGGTAAATAGTAAGGGGGTAATGACAAGGAGATAATGACAGGGGGTATTTGACAGGGGGTAATGTCCTAGACCCATTTTTGTTAACCCTTGAAATTAAATTGTAATAATGAAAATTGTAAAAAAAAGTTTAGATTTTGCAATCGATGTTTTTCTCTCAAGATCATTATTAGTACATTTCACCTAAAAACTTAAGGTGTTAAATATTTTAGGATGTTGTAGCTTCCAAATTATTAAAAATTAATTAAGAAGTTTGAAGCCGACTTCAAATTTAAGATACATAAGTAAAAAGAATAGTTGTGATTATGTTGATTGTTAGGTATATTGTAGTGTAAATGATGGTTAAATATGTTGGTTTATATGTAAATTATAAGAGTTTGATCTATTATATGATCATATCCATGCGTTGTGGTATATTCAAAATGCACCCGACAAAACTGGGGAAAAACAATATAAAATAATCCAATTTTTGTACGAATCCTTAATATTTATAGGGTTTAACTTTTATTTTTTTG
Organism: Schmidtea polychroa; assembly: GCA_959609185.1. Classification (NCBI taxonomy): domain Eukaryota; kingdom Metazoa; phylum Platyhelminthes; order Tricladida; family Dugesiidae; genus Schmidtea; species Schmidtea polychroa. The sequence goes on along the minus strand of CAUHTR010007610.1, from coordinate 216,794 downwards.
AATATTATTGTAGTTAGTTACAATATCGTCTTTTGAAATTTCGTCACAGTCATGATTTCTGAAGTAGAATATTTATTTTATTTTCATTTATTTTCATTTTGCAGTTTTTAAAGTATTTATTTAGTATTAATTTAGTTACTAAAAACATAAAAAAGATAAATACAACTTAATTTTATCAGATGATTATTCTAAAAAATATAAAACGGTTTCTATGTGAGTAGGATATTAATTAAAAAAATATATTTCCATCAACTTCTTTCATATAGTGAAATATATAGAAATACGACTTTTTTCTTTTTTTACTTTTGTTTTTTCATTTTAAAAATGAAATAATCATTCAAGAAAATCTGGTTCAATTTAGAGTTTTGTTTTTATATGAGTGAATAGAATTGGTTAACAAACAATTGGAAAAATCTGTGCTGAAAACTCAAGTTAAATAAATGAACATATTGATTTATATTCTGAATGAACGATAATAGTTGACTACAGATAAATTTTACAGTCTCTCAAAATTTTAACAAAATGACATTAGAACATGACATTTTATTGCAATATTTATTTTATTTACTCTATCTTTATTATTATCCCTTGATATTAATCTTTCTCAATATGGATATTACTTGAAATGACGAATAATTTAATAAATTACTAGCAATTCCTTCAGGTAATGCAATAATCTATTTAGTACTTCTTCATTGTTTTGATTAGAATACAATTACTTTTTCTTGTCTTGGATTACCAAAAAATGATTGAACTCTACAAAATTTTATCAGAAATGCCATTGATATCCAAAATAAAACTCTTTCGTAAATCTGGAAATCCATGTATTTTAATAGATATAGAGCCTTCTTTAACATGTTGAAGTTTGATTCACATTATTATAGAACCACACAAAGATTTAGAATTTCTATTAGACAAATTTTTCGATAGTAATTTCTTAAATCTAGAAAGTGTCTTATACGTTTAATATATTTTAGCGTTTCTTATTTTTATAGCTCTATATAGCTCTCCAAGTCAAATACAAGGTAAGTCCAAATAAGAGAAAATGCCAAGGAAAGGTGAATAAAGGTGTTCCCAGGTGTATCTAATCATTTTGTTGCGTGGCGCTCAACGTGTTAATTAGTTTACTCATATAATTTTAGATTCTTCTAAATCCCTTATTGATTAATGTAGACTCTTAACTTAATTTCTACTTCCTTAATTATTTTTATGGTCAATTTGCTTTGTTACAAAAACGTAATTAAAAATGCTATTCCCTAAATTTTGATGATTCTAAGCATTTTAATTGACTGTTATACTATATATTAATCCTACTACTATTTTAGTACTATTTTATCTCTAATTTCTCATTACTCAAGTATCTTCACTAGTAACACATTATTTTGTGTCCGATTCGTTTTAAAATTTTTATCCAAAAATCTACACTAGGTTCACCATAAACAAATATTTTTGTTTCTATAACTTTTAATACACAATTTTATAAATGTTATTATTTATTTCATGTGAACTAAACTCTAAATCATGCTCATAATCAAAAACTCATACCTTTACTCAAATATGTCCTTGATCTTCTCTTTCCTAATATCTCTGCATTTTAAAAGCCTGGTTGGTCCCCATTTTTCGTACACTTTTAGTTGACATATTGAAAATCAGTGTATCATTTTCTAGTATTAGTTAGTATTAATGTATTTTTCTGTTCAAAAGCTTGATTTTCTCTTGAGATTCCAACTACCATTGAATATAATTTCTTTCTTTCATTTTTATTTTAACTTTCTTGACGACATTTGATATATTTAATAATGTTCAATTTACACTTCTTCGCAATAGCATAATCTAAAAAGAGATTATTATTAGTTTAAGTGATTAATGATACAGCTCATTCATCCATTAATCATTCATTAAGATTTTGTTAAATAATTGACATATAATGAAATACTATTGCTTTTCCATACAGGTTTTAGTAAAGAAAATAAGTATAAATTCTCGAATTAATTAATCTGATTCAGACGAAACATAATTAAATATTAATTAGGATAAAATTTTATCATTACAAAAAAGGTGAAAAATTAAATTAATCATTTCCCCAGTTTTCAATATTAAATAAAAAAAATTAAAGATGTTCATTTTTAAAATGAAAAAAATTTTTAAAAATTTAAAAAAATGAATTAAGAAAAATATTAAAGTTAAAAAAATGGATTAAAATGTTCATTTAAAAATTCAAAAATTAAATTGTAAAAAAATAAATTTTACAAAGCAAAGTTTATTTTAAAAATATGCAAAATTTTTTAAAATTACATGCAGTTTTAATCACAACTAGCTTTATGGTTTAATTATTTAATCGAATAGTGAATATTGATGTTTTATAAAAATTTGTGTATTTTAGCTTAAATTTTGTTTTGGAATAAGTTTTGATGAATTCAGAAATTAATAATTGCAAAGTTATCACAACTGCAATACACACACACACAACTTCAAGGTCATCATCAATAAAAAACTGTGTATTGGAAGAATCTTCATTCATAAAATCTTTCAAAGAAAACCGAAATTGTCATTTTATAAATAATTTGGAAATATTGAATTCAAACATTGTCGACAGTTTCAATGTCAACAACCGAACGGGTAAAGAATGAATTATTGAGTGGGTTCGCGGCATTATTGAAAAAGAGCTAATAAAACAGACAAATAATAAACGCGAATCGTTCTAAAATAATTGCAAGCAAAACTTCAATTTAAAATTACAAAATATTTCCTGTTGTTGTAGGGAAATTTAGACTTTCGAATTCTTGTCTCATTTGTAAAGCATAATAATTATGAATAATAAATACATAATCTAGTTAATTGGCAAAAATGTACGTTTACTCATTAAAATTAATGAAATAATTTTAATTTATTTGAATCAAATTAAAAATGATTCGATATGTTTCCCTAAATCACGGTATTGACTTCATTTAATATAACTTATAAAAATAATATAATCATATAAAAAATTAAAAATACAGTAGGATTGCTTAAATTATTTGAGATTTATTCGAAATTATGCAATAAATTAAGGGTAAACTGGTATGATCTTGTATTTCTAATATATATTTTTGTGAAAACCTGACATTTTGCAATCAAGAAACAATTCCTGTAAAATGTATACTTTTTAATAATGAAAAAAAGCGGAAAAAACCCTGAATTTAATGAAAAAAAATTAATTAGTTAAACAAAAATATTCATGAAATTTTAGGCATAACATACTTGGTTAAATTAAACACATCATCATTAAAAAAATAAAAAAGTTTATTTTCAAATAATATTGAAATAAAAACGTCATGATATAAATTATAAATAAATTGAATCAAATTAAAAATGATTCGATATGTTTCCCTATAAATAAAAGTTATTATACTTAGAAGGCTATTTAAAACTCAGCAAAGAGTTATATCACAATTATGACATTTCAAGATTTTAAAAATACCATTTATAATTTTTATTGACTTATCTGAAAAAGAGTCAATTTTTTTAAAAAAAAATGTCAAGTGATTTTTAAAAAATATATAAATGCGGTTAATTGCGTATGCTGATTATCTGAGCGATTTTTGGGTAATACGAATCAAGGACATACGCAAAGATTCTAATTAAAATTAAAATATTAATTATTTTCCCAGTTTAGTGAAAAAGTAGCAACATGAAATCGAATTCCTTTAAAAATGTATAATTTATTTTAGGGGAAATAATTTTCAAATTACTTATATAATCGCTTCTGCTTGAAAGAATATCGCACTTTTTGTCTCAATTGCTTACAAACTAACAGCGACTATTTTATCATTTGAACATTCCTAATTTATTAGCGGAATTTCGAAAGTAATCATTTGATAGGTTTATTGTGTAAGAAGTAAACAAGTCTAAAAATAAAATGACCAAATCTTTATTTTCATTTTAATTACAAACTAAAAATCTTTCATTAAAATGTAATGTGAGAATATTGAAAATTTCGAAGAAAATAAAATATATATAAATCAGAAAAATTATAATTCCAAAAAATTAATATTTATTAAACGCTGCTTGTCTATGAAACAAACTGATAGACTTGGAATCTATCAAGTATCATCAATTAGTGAGCATCAATATGGGATTTCCAGAAATTTAGTCCTAGAATTTCAATCTAAATCAATTTTCAAATAATTATCACAAGAGGTCTTAAGTTTATTGACAAATTTGTATGAAATTTTAAAAAATCTTTTTATCAATTGCTTAATATATTTTCTTTGTGATAATAAATTATATTTTTCCATCTGTAACACAAATTTCCGGCATTGTCTCTTTATCATGTGTTATTAATAATACTAGAAATTTGACGGGCCGAAAATTGGTGTTACATAGGAAAAATAATTTCACCCTAAAGTCGTAATGAAAATAATTAGAAATGCAATAATAAAACAAAAACAGGTCCAAAGTGTCCAAAATGATTGCGTAATTAAAGGGTGCATAAACTCTGACCGTTCCAGGGTCACATTGCAAAACGAAAATATTTTACAGATATTTTTTAACGAAACTGGAATAAAAATTTAATCAATAGTTTTAAACTTCAAATATATATACATGAAAAATATTGCAAACATTATTTTTTTAAAATTTTATATAGATATTTTTTAATAAAAATTTGTATTTTTGAATATTTTCATAATTTGCGATTGGATCGCATTTTAGACAAGCTTGCCGTAATAAGTAAGATACGCAAATATGTTATTCAGTTAATTCATTTTAATTTTCTTTTAAAAAGAAAGTGGATAGAGACATTCGTTATAACATAATAGAAATCTTTATAACATAAAAATATGAAAATGTGATGTTAGTTTCCTCGACATAACCTTCCCTAAGAACTTTGAGCCTTTCGATTTAGACAACGTAAAATTGACAGTTTATTAACTTTAAAATTTTAACAAAAATATTTAATCTTTAAAGTTTGATAAGAAAAAGTTCTTTCATAAAATTCTTTTAGTGTTTAACATATTGAAAAATAGACAGGTCCCTGAAAATTATTATAGTATCACAAAAGTAATTAAAAATTAATTAATTCAATTGAAAACAGTAAAAATCAAAATTTTTCTGATGGAAATGGAAAACATGTGCTGACACGTTAAAAAAAATGAATATCAAACATTTTTTATGAAATTAGTGGTCCCCAGTAAGTTGAAACAATAAAAATAAAATTTATTAATTAATTTATAAATTATTGACATTATTAAACCATCAAGATTGGGAAAGAAACTTTTTTGTTCTGCAAAGTGAAAATAATAAGGATAGAATTGTCAATTATAATTTTATATCTTGTTCAAAAGATGAAATAGATGGAAAAAGAGGGATTAGTTTGTGAAAATTAATGGAAAGTTTCCAAAATTAAATGGACTAGCCAATTTGAAAGAAGTGGCTACAGCCGTCGAAGAAACGAAAGCAATTATCTTGCATAGTTAAAAAGAAAAGTTGGATTGTTAGAAAGGCATTCTTTTTTTGGAACAGGCCATTTACATTTGTCATGTGAAATTTTAATTATGGAATTAATTGAGATCAAGAATTAATTATTCGATAAAGGATAATTGTGTTATAAATAAAGAGTCAATATTGTTGAGTATTTATATTTGAATAGTTAACGCAACTAACCAGATTTAAACAAAACAAAATCTATTCATGATAATTTCACTATATTGTTCTTTTAGAATTATTATAATCCACTTTCCTAATCTTTCTGAATTGAATCTAGCTGGTTCAGTCCTTTGAGATACTATTGTTTACACTGAAGCCTTCTGACGGAATCGTATAGGTAAATATGAGTCTTGTATATTTCTGGACTGACATATGTGTATAACTTTTATATCATGTAAATATAAACACTTTTTGTAGTTTTTGGAAAAAAAGATTTTCTAAAATAATTAAGAATTCAAAAATGTTTCTAGAGAAGATTTCTTTTATCTTTTGTAATTTCAGGTATTTGTAATTATAAAAAGTTAAATTAATTTAGTTGAATAATTTTCTCGATCCATAGGCCAAACAAAAGGAAATTTGATTCACTGAATGAACATTTTAATTATAGAGGTAAAAGAACTGTTGGAGAGCGACCTAAACAGTTTTCATAACAATTAATTTCTAACAAATTTTATTGTTTTATCTTTATTTCCCACATTTAATTTCAATTCATTTAATAAAAAGAAACTCGTGGGAACATTAGAAACATTGAATAAAAGTTGGATTTTTTTATTATAAATTAATTTGCATAAAACTAACAATAATTAAAATATCAATAACAATAAAAATAATAAAAATGATCAAAATCACTTGAAAAGGCAGTGCAAACAAAATTTGTGAATATCAAAAAAACATTGATATATTTACTGATTCATAGTCAAGCTTTTAAATAAATACAATGTCAATTGTAAAGAAATCAGTGGTGAAATTTAAAAAAAGTTCTTATAAAAATAATAATAATAATAATATTTTTATAAAATTAAATAATTTTAATTATTATATTCAAAACATTTTACCAAAATAAATTAATTCTTGTCGTCAATGTTTATTGTATATTGAATTAATTAATTTTTTTAGTGATATGACATATATGAAATTTAATTGAGAACTTTACTCTGAATTTATGGAAAAATATAAATAAACAAAATTCTATTTATATATAAAATAGATTCAAATATATATATATATATTATTTTTTCAAATATTATTTCAAATATATTATTTTTTCACGTACAATTTCAAAAAGAACAATGCAAACACAAACACGTTATTCTTTACATATACACATACTACTCATAAATCCTTTATTGCGCTCACTGATGTTAATCAATCTTTTTTTCAACCGTGATCAAGATGATATTTGAACTGAAATTTAACATGCTATGTTTTGAATATGTTTTTAAGAGTTTCGGGTCGTTAAATTGAGTGCAAGTGATATTTTTTTTTAAATTATGTAATTGATTAAATTTCCCTATAAAAATGTAAAAATAATTAAATTATTTAAAAGAAAATTGTCTAAATTTACAATTTTTAAAAATTAATTTTTAAAATGAATTAATTATATTTTTATGGTTTTAAGATTTTTTGCAATTTCTTAAATAAACTATTTAAATACTATAATGTTTTTTCTTTCTTACCTTGTGATGATAGAAAACTTGTTGAAATATATATTATAAGCGATGTTTGAGTGTCGTATTTTAATAATAGTATTAATATTATTAATAATGAATAAAATATAATATTTTTGTTTTTTAGCTTGTCAGTGTGATGCAAGTAGCCTGCGATGTTGAAATAATCAAAGACAGAGAATGTCGAAAAGTCAATGTATCATATGTAGCTCATCATATAGATCAGTGTTTAAATACCCGCCATGTTAATCGCAACACACTCGGCGGAAGGATGCGAAACTTTATTGCAGAAAAATGTTGTCTTTGGTGCAGCAAAATGTATGGCAGTTATCTCATCTGTCTCTATATAATTTGCAAGATGCTTTATATTTTGAACGTAATCAGTCAATTTTTTATCATGAATCGTGTTCTTGGCACAAACTACACTTTCTACGGATTTGATCTTGTCAAGCAACTGGCCGATGGACGAATGTGGCACGAATCTGGACATTTCCCCCGGATAACAATGTGTGATTTCGAAATTCGCAAGTTGGCTAATAAACACCGTTACACAGTTCAATGTGTTTTACCAATCAACATGTTTAATGAGAAAATCTTCATTTTTCTTTGGTTTTGGTTTGTTTTAGTTTCAGCAGTTACTGTGAGCAGTTTCATATCATTGACTTACAAAATGAGTTTTGTTTATAATCGAATTAATTTTGTTTGTAAATTTCTCAAGTTGCGACAGAAACCAGAAACAATAACGAAAAGTAAATGCCGGAACTTTGTCGAAAAGCATTTACGACATGATGGAGTGTTTTTGTTGCGACTGTTGGCTCAGAACGCCGGTGACTTGATTGCCTCAGAAATCACTGACTCTCTGTGGCGATTGTACAGCGATCATAAATCAGAAACCAAAACCGATTTGTTTCGTTCGAAAGAAAACCATCGAAACTTAGCTTCTGGTCCGCAGATTTTAACCCATAAACCTCAACTTAACGAATCGTTGCTTTCGTTAAGGAAAGACTCCTCAGCACACACAAAAATCAGGGGTCCTGATAAATCCCGCCATAAGCTGCCTTTAAATGAATTCGCTACCGCTAATCCGACTGCAGAGGAAGATCCTGGTGAATTTGTTTAAAGAATTGATTTTTATAAAAATGAAAGTCGAGCCCATTGAAATTCTTAAATGTGATAATAATTTTGATGAAAAATTTCCGTTTTTACGATTTGCAAAGCTATTCAGAAAATATTCGATTGTGTTTCAGTAAAATGTTTGTTGACAAAAATGTTACACGTTGTTTTACAAAAGAAATAATTTTAATATTTTGATTAATATTTATTCCATTTTAATTTTGCCTGATGAATTCTGATAAATTATTTTTTAATAATATTTTAATATAATAGAATTATTATATTCTGAAATTATAAAATTATTTATGGAAGCGATTAATCATCCAAATTAAAAATATTCGCGTGGCAGAAATAATAGTTATTTCCAACCAATCAAAAAGTGGCATATTTATAGAATTTTTTTGTAAATAAATTAAAATTATTTTTTTCGAATTTAATTAATTGTAATTTGCAAATTGTTATTAAATCTTTAAAAAATAAGTGGTTATTTTTAGATGGCAATAACAGCCTCAAATCTTCGGCATATTCCATATTAAATGTTAAACAAAGATTATTAATAGTAATAATATAGTAAAATGTCACTAATATCTTTACATTGAAAAGCTCTGAATTGATAAAATTAAGTTTTAGCAAAATTGGATATTTATAAATTGGTTTTAATATAGGTTTCTAAGTTTCTGTTGTATTTATTAATGTTTCAATAAGAACAATTACTAATTTGACTACTCGAATTCAATATGAAATTACTAAGACCTAACAATATTGAAACTTTATATACACCACAACTTTCACTCTATTCAAATTAATTCCAAGTCAGATTAATTGACAACGAGATAATAATGTTTTATTTAATATAAATTCCTTTATATATTTTCTTTAAAGTCCTATTTATATTTCATTTATCTAAACCTCAAAATATCAGACTGCACAAATCCACAATTGTTTTATTCCAATTTTCAAAACCAATTTTTATTTTCCCAATTATATGATTTAAGATTATAACAACTTAGGGAGCCCTGTTACGTAAGCATCATTTGTTATTCATTTATTTTATTTGTAGCAGTTTGTTTCCTTTTGAAATTTCTTAATTACTCTTTTCGTTAATTTAATTAAATAATTTTGTGTTATCCCAATACTTTAATAATTTTTAACTTGAATTCAAATTAATTTCCCAAATATTTATTGACATGTTTCTATTACATTTAAAAAATAAATTTTGTTTTCTGTAAAAAATCCTTGTCTTATTTTTGATAAAATCCTTCATATAATTTGGTTCACTTTAGATTTGTTTATATTTTTTAACATTTCATTTATTTTCATTATGACAATAAATAATTTTTTTCCTATCATCAGAAATTTTTAGCACTGCCCTTTTAAGTGATATTAATGGTTGAAAAAGTAATCGTGAAAATTTGGGTAATAAAAATGAAAAAGATTTATCTATAATCTTATTGAAAATAAATGACTTGTCATATATAAGCATTCATATAATATAAACCTTGATAATTGCCGCTTCCATTTCTTTCTACTGTAGTTTTACTTCTTGTCTCTAATTTCATTTACTTACCTTTTTTGGTTTTTTTATGATATTGTAGTATAAATCAGGCATTTTAGATGGTATATACACTTCTTTGAAATTAGCTAAATTCCGTTCTTTAAATCTTTCTTTAAAAACCCAAATGTTTCTAAAAAGATTCGATTTATAAATAAATTAACAACAGGAATTGAAGTACAATTGGTATTATCAAATTATTTTTATTTTATACGGGTATTGTCGCATAAACTGTTAAATAGGGTGTTAATAGGGCGTCCATTACCTAAAAACAATAAAGCTTTATTGAATTGCGCATTTTCAAGAAAGAGAAAGACATTTTTACTGAAAAATCGAAAAAAGTGAAGTTCATGTTGTCCATATAAGAAGTATTTCTCCGATTTTTTATTTCGGTTTCGATATAATAATTGCGCTTGGCTATTGAAAATAAAGAAAATTGACAAAAATAGAAATAAATTTCTGTTTTAAATTATGAAAATAAATTATCATTTGTAAAGAAAATTCTAAATTTATAAGTATTTTTATTGAATTCATATTCAATTTAGACATACAAAGATTAATAAAGAAAGGATATCGTTTGAACAGAAAAATGTAGACAACATATGCATCTAAAGAACGAAATTGACGAAATAGTTAAAAATAATTATTAGAAAATAAGAGAGCCCGCAAAGTTTGAAAAAAGGATGTTTCTTTCGTACGTGTCAAGTATCTATTTGTATTATTATAAAAAAATAATTATACTCTTTAATTTATAATCTTAAATGAAGACAAAAGAAATGGAAATTGAATAGAATCGAACAATAGTGAAAAGGGTAAACGACTGTTTTATATACATATAATAGTAAAATATTAAAACAAAAGTATTTTACATTTAATAATTCATGCTATCGAAATTCCATCCACACTGCAGTTCTTTGTAATAATTGTATTTTATAAAAAGCTAATAATTCTTTTTTTTATTTTATTGTTCAGCTAACATTTTCATTTTAATGTTAGAAATTTTAATTATTATTCATCCTTCTTGATTGTTGAACAGAATATTCTTAATATTTTAAATTACAAACTGTTACCTTAAATTATTATATATTATTACAACTTATATTTAAAACAAAAAAGTGATAATTTAAGCATTTTGCTGCGAATAAAATATTTAATTAAAATATTTTCCATTATAAGATAGTGCTTGTCAATCTTCTGAAATTTAGCATTCCTCTTCCCAAACATACATCTCGATCTTTCTTTTATTTCCTTTTTCTTACTTCTCATTGGTTAAAAATAGAATATAATGATATACTTTCTTTTTCTGAAGAATTTAAAAAAAATTTTATTTAAAATTAAAATTAAATATCCTCTAAAATTCAAAATGAAACACCGACTAAAATCTTTAAATTTTTAAAGCTTATGTTGGGTTTTAGCTAATTCAAGTCGGTAACCTCTGACTCCTCATGTCCTTTTAATCAAAACAATAAACTACCCAACGTATATTTGAATCACAAAAATATATTTCTCTCAACAATAAATAATCAATAACCAAAGTTCACGTTTGACCGATTCTCCGCTCGGTGTTGATGATTTGTCAAAAGATAATATTCATCTTTTTATTTCTTAGCTTCTCTTGACCAACGTTTTCCTTTTTCTATTTGATTTGATTCCTTTTCACTCCTTCGTATCTCCTATTCTATATTTCCTTTTTACCTAATCTTCTTAATTCATCTTTATCGTTTGCCTATTCTCGTTTTCTTCTAACCCTAGCTGAGGCAAAATGCCGATTATTTTGAATTTCTACTTTGTTTTTATACTAGAATTATCACTTTGATTAATTGGTTTTTGACCTGATTGACAATGGTTTGACAACCGGCTCCTTGAACGTTGTTTGCGCCATATCATGATTAATTGGCTCTCTTTGCTATTCCTTCATAATAGTCCTAACTTTGTTTGTCTCCATTAATCATGATGTCATGATATTAACCTTCCGAGATTCTCATTTTGTTTACTTTTCATGTTAATCGATCTCGGGTTTCCTTCATCTCTCGGGTTCTCCATTGGCTCGAGTTTCCTATTAGCTCGGGTTTTCTATTAGCCAATTAATTAATTAATTAACGATTTTCTGTTTTACCACATTCGAATGCTTTTCAACCCTTTCCAACCATTTTCTGATAAATCCCTAATCATCATCTTATGCCTCATCTCACCTGTCCCGTTTTCCAAATTCAATTTCGATAACTTTACAATTTATTGATTTTTTTGGGATTTCCGGATTCTTGCCTTTCTTAACTGCTTTTGCCATTTCCTAATACTGCTTCCATCATACTTCCCTTTACTATCAATTTTGTGCATGATCACGCTTTTATTTGTCTTTTTCCTTAACCTACTTTTTATTTAAATTTTCAACCTAAATTAAATTTAATTTATTTTAATTTACTGACCTCAACATTTCTATAATTAGCTCATAGAAGAATATTTTAAAAAATATTTTAAAATATTTATAAAATAAAGCTTCCAATAACTGTTTATATACGTGATTTAAATATTTTAATAAATGTGTCAATTGTGATTTTTATTCCTATCTTTTGAAAGCATATTTCCTAAAATTTCTATATTATTTTAATTATTATTTTTTTATAATTTTTTATTATCAGTTATTTTCAAGGTCAATGACAACATATCAAATTGATGATTTCACTGATTTCTTCTCTAGTGTTGATTGTCTATTTATAATGAGAATTGCTTCTTTGAATCTGACATTTTTTGAATGTTTCCATTGGCTACGATTTGGATTGAAATATTTATTCTTTCCTTCCTTGGTTGACATTGTTGGAGATGTCTGTTTACCGAGGATTTTCCAACAGGAACTAGATGTTCTTAAACTCTTTGGTGCAAGGTCCCGAGTGTACTTCCAATGTACATTTCCTTGCATACATTGCACGTGATGCAATAGACAATGTTTTTCCTAAAGCACATATCTTTCGGTGTCTGGCAGTTTTTCATTGTGCAATTGTTTTCATTTTTAGTGTTGTTTGCCAGAGCTTTTCTCAATGTCCAAGCTTTATGTGCTATCCGAATTGGAAGACCGGTGCGTTTAAGTTCTTTCAGGATCTTGAAGTCGAGTATGTTACTAATGAATGGTATATAAAGATAAAAATATTTCTTCATTTGTGTTAATTCCCTAGATCTTTTTGGGGTAGAATTCATTCTTTCAATGTCCTCACATTGATATCCGTTTCTGTGTAGGATGTTATTGAAATTCGATTGCTGTTTAAAGTTCTCGTTTTCTTCAGTGCATCGATTGTGTATCCTTTGTTTCTCGTTTTTAATGACGTGTACTTTCTGTAAGTATGTAAGCACTGATCATTGGTGCATAAATATTTCTTTGCGAGCTTGTATTTGTTTCTATTTAATTCTTAAATCCAATAAATTGAGGGATCTATCTTCTTGCAGATATTCGATTTCAAACTTAATATCTCGTTGAGCTGCATTGAATGTATGAAATATTTCCTCCGCTTCTTTTCTACTTTTGGTCGTGATAAAGATATCATCTACTTATCATGCATAGAAACCGATGGGTTGTATGGTCCTCATTGTCTGTCGTTTGAGGTTATCCATAAATATGATTGCTAGCAATCCTGATATGCTATAACACATAGACAGACATTTAACATATTTATAGATATTTTGCTCAAATGTAAAATATGTGTTCTCGAGGATAACAATAAGAGGTTTGGTGATATTCTTGGTAATCATTTTCTTTATTAACAAGTTGCTTTCTCTTAATTTCTTTTCTAAACATAAATAGAAGTGTATAGTGATACGACATCAAGACTGAAGAGGTATTTTAATTCTCTATGACAAATTATGTTATTATTTAATCTTGCCATAATGCAGTTGCTGCTTTGAAGATGATGTGATATCATGTCCAATAATGGTTTCAAGATCTTTGCAAGGAGTTAATTTGTTTTAGTTGTTGGTCCATTTGTGTTGGATACTATAGGTCTAATTATGTGTTTTTATTAGGTGGTAGAAGTTGGAAAAATCGGAATAATCTGTTATTGAGGTTCATTTCCATAGTAATGACTTTCCATACTTTGTTGATCTTCATTTCGATAGTGTTTGGTGACATGCGGCTGACATTCTTGTATGCGTCAATGTTGCCGAGGTGTTCGTAAGCAGCTTCACAGTTACAGATTTTCTCTATAATGCAAAATTCTCCCCTTTGTCACTTGGTAAGTAAACATATGGTTTCTTTTTAAGGGATTTTAATATTGCTTGTTCATCTTTTGTTAGGTTTGAGAGATATAGTTTTCTTTTTTCTTTCTCAACTATATCCATGATCTTGCAGCAGACCTTTGAAAGTGTTGAATCTAATTCTGCATCAGGATTTGGATGGTAGAGTTTATATATACTGGGAGCTTTTCTTCGTTATTTTCATGAGGTATTGTATTGTTTCATTTGATTTGGTACATAATGCGAGAAAAAGGTGTTTTGAAATTGAAGATGGCTGCTTCATCTAGTTCTCTGCTTATACTGAACTTTTTTACATTCGAATCGACAATTTGTGAGGTCGGTTACCAATTTTTTGTTTTCTCTATTCAAATATTTACAAATTATATTACTACAACTTTTCCATAATTACTTCAACGCTAAATTTTGGCACTGTATCACATTTATACGTTTTCTATTAAAAAAACACTAAGTATCTAAATTATAAATATTTAAACCTAAATTCGAAATGAAGATAAAATGAATTCTGAAATGAAAAAAGAAATCAAAGATTAATTTTATTTTTAATTCAATAATTTTCATATTAATATGTGTAATACTATAGATCAAAACAATATATCAGGCACACAATATTTGGGCACAATCTTTATCAAGCGTGTATTTAAATGATCTTATTAAATGATCTTACTGATTTAAGTATTTTATTTTTGTAATTAAGTGAGTTTATAATTAACTTTAACTTTATATCCTTAAGTTCACTATTTTCATATTTGTAACCATTGAGGAAGTTTTAATTATTTTATTGAAAATATAAAATTATACCTCACTTGTTCATAAATTAAAAAATTTTATAACGGATTATTAATTTAAATTATCTCAAATATTTGTTTAATAAATACTATAATTCCATGAATATAATTTAATATTTCAAGACTGTACCATAAATAATTGATTAATGTTATTATTATTAATATTAATTTTCTTCTTTTAATATTATTATTATTATTATTATTATTATTATTATTATTATTATTATTATTATTATTATTATTATTATTATTATTATTATTATTAATAATAAATCTAGGTATTGAATAATGTAAAAAAAATAAAATTTATTAAGTCTAACTTAGTCAAATTATATTTGTTCAAATATTTCTAATAATCTTTATAATTGTCGATAAATTACGATTAGGAATATATTAAAGAATCAAAGAATAAAAATCATGAATTAATTGTTTAAACTTATTGATGGCATCATCCTCTGTTACAGACAAACGGCAGAATCGATATTACCGATCAATATGCTTTCAAGAGAAATTATTGACATTTGTTTCATGTTATCGATGTGTAAATTTCATTGAAATTATTTCCATTTGTATTTTCTAAATCTCATTTCTTTACGTTAGAAATGTGAGATAATTTCCTTAATTCTCAATTTATTTAAACATATTTTATCTATGATTTCACTTTCCTTGCCTATGTATACAAATATAACAAGATATCATTTGCAATATTTTGTAAAATTAATAGAAAAACGTCATAGATAAAAAATGTTCAGTTGTGAATTGTTTCATAGTTAAATTTTTTTATTATTCTTTAGAATTGACAAATAAAATATAATACAATACAAATATTTTATAAAATGGCTTTATTATTCTTCTATTAGTTTATTATTTTTATTTATTGACTAACTATTCCTTTTAATAGCAACAAACATTATTAATAATTTATATTTTTATTTCAAAACTTTTATTTCATTAAATATATATATAGAATTATAATTCTCATGATTGATTTAGAGACAGGGTTAAAACCTATAGGAAATATCTCAAATATGAAAATAAAATAAAAGTATAATAGACAGATAAAGATTATTCAAAGATTATTCTTTTCCACAATTTATTTAAACAAATTTGAATTTTATATTTTAAGAATCATTTAGTTAAATGATAAAAGTGCCAAAAAAGATCGTTTAAATTAATAAAAAATATAACTTTGTATGAAAACTTTAAAAGAATTAACTTTTTGAAATATTCTAAAAAAGTAGGCAAATTATTTTTTGTTTAAATATTTAAAAATTTTTAAAAAGTTAATTGAATATTAAACTTTTAAATTAAACTTGGTTTTAAACTTACTTTGATTAAGAAATATTTGCTAATTACTTTACCTTGATAACTTTCGAAGAACTACCATCAAATGTTTATATATAAGGTGTTCCTATATTTGATTGGTGGGGCTTCTATTTCTTTTAAAAACAAAAAATAAAAATGAATTCAATAGACCAATAAATAAGGTTTTTAATGACAAATTGTTACTGATGTGATGAATATCGAGTTTTAATAGAGAACCTTTTCAAAATCACTTGGCCAACTTGAATTTTTTGTTTACCATTCTACGGCAAGCATTTTATTTACTTTGGTTGACCAAGATGATATTATAAAACTGGAGCATTTGAGTTCCAAATTATTAAAATTATTCAAATAATTGAATCTATAAAAATAATAATTTAAATTAAATTAATTTCCTTAAGTAGTGATATTTTTTAAATTAACTTTTTATTATTGATGTGATCCTGTTTATTTTGATGAATAAAACTTTCTTTAATAAATATGGCAAATGTAACTATTTATAAATGTCTGTTGAAAGTTAATTTTATTACAAGACACGTGAATAATTGGTTGTTAAATAAATAAAATTGAAATTATAATTTTAATAATTATTTCATTTAAAAAAATAATTTAAATTAATTATTATTATTATATCTATTACTATTATTATTATAATTTTTTATTTCTATCACTACAGTTATGATAAAAATTCTCAAATTTTTCCTAAATAGTATATGATAAAATAAATGAAATATTTCTCAATAATATCCCATATGAGTAATTATTTTAAAATATAAAAAAAATGAAATAAACATAGTAATGATTTAATTATTGAAAAACGTCATATGAAATTTCATTTTTACAATATATTTATTTTTAATAGTTTGATAAAATAATTATTATACATAATAATATAAAATATTTTTGCATCACATTTGTTCTACCGTCTCTGAAATAGTGCCTTATATTTTTTATTCGACATTTTTTATACTGTCAACATTCCTCGCTGAAGCATTTTGACATTCAAATATCCAATTAAATAACGCTATATTTTACTTGATTACTATATCACTAATATATGCTAAATAATATAAATTAAATAAAGTGTGAATTTATTTTAATGCTAATATTTCATTACATGAAGACGAAAAATTTATAAAAATTCAGTAATTTCTACTGCCTTTGTAAATGACATTATTTCACTACTTTATAACAAATTTAAAGATAATTACAAAATTCAATATATGTAAAGTTTTTTTTTGTAATATGAAATTTTTAAAATTTTAAATACATATTAAAATAATTTACAAACACTTGAAAAAGCCAGTGGTAAATATTCGTGATAAATATAAAACAAAATATTGATCTTTAATCTGAAAAGAAACCAAAATCCAATAAAAATTCCAAATAATTTCAACGACTTGTTAATCCCCATTTCATTAAACATTACATGATACTGCCTTGGTAAGTTTGTTTGGAAATTATAAATATTTTTCACAAATAAACCGACTCAATTCAATTCGATTGAAGTTTAATTTCACAGATTTTATTAACATTCATTTGTTTAAAATAAATAATTAAAATTATTAAAGATGATTAATTCAGAAAATTTTGAAAAATGTCAAATTGTCACTGTGAATTAAGTTTCTTCTAAAAGCTGTTCGTGTTCTGTCGAATATTGCCTGAAATAAAATTCATTTATGAAATTGAGAACTGAAATGTCACATTTCCAAAAATTCAGTCTCTTCTGAATGACAATTACGAAATTATGTGATAATTTGAAATTAAACTAATCATTCCATAGATTAAATAAAACATTTTAATTGTATTAATGAAATATTTATTAATAAACATTATATTTAATTAAATTTCAACATAATGGGATTAAAATTTTTATAGTGATAAAATTTCTTTTAACATTTACACAATAAAAATGGCAAATATAGAAAATATTCAAAATAAATTTTACTAAAAAATTGAAATTGTTTCATATTAAATGTTGAAAATAAATATATCATACATACATTGTTTACGAATAACATTTAAGCAATTAATAAATTTGATAATATATAGAATTTATTGAAACATTTTCATATGTAAACTAAATAAATATAAATATTAATTAACATAATAACTAGGTGGCCGAACAAAATATTTATTTTATTTAATTTAATTTTTTCATTGGTTAAACGGTCTTATATATTTTTTCCGTTCCATTTTGTCCGCTTAATCTTTTGTTATTAATTATTATTATTTAATTCAAATAAATGAAATATTTAGACTTAAAATATGATTTAACATTCTCTCTCTCTCTGCGTCCTCTCTGATTGAATTTGTCTTCTTGCATATATTTTTAAAAATATATAAATCCAAACCAAATATTAAACTCAAAATAAAATTTCCTTTCTCAATATACATTTTTTAAAGGTTTTTTGTTATTCGACATTAAGTCTGCCTCTGACTGGTTTAGATAAACTTTACAATAGCTTGTTGATATTGGAATTATTTATTTTTGTTGTTTTAATAAATTATTCCGCTATCAACAAGTTATTTTAAAGTTTAATTTTTGTTATGCTTATAAATAAATGCGACTTTGACAATAGACCTCAAAATAATAATATAATAATGCGGTATTACAATGTTAACAATTTTAAAAATTAACCATAAAACATGGTTTTTTGAAACTCTCTATATTTCACTCTTTTAATTTTACTCAAAACTAAAATTTCAATATATGAAATATTTATTATTACGTAAAATCACTTTTTTGCCGTGACCAAACGAAACTCTAAATTATGTGATCACGACAATGTGATAATGATAATCATATCAATTATTGGTTCAAACTTATATAACATATTTTAGATATAATTACGTTATCTCTTCAATCCGAAATTAATGAAAAGATAAGAATTTATATTGAAATACGGAAATAACACTAGATTTGACATATCAATATTTTTTAAATTAACTCACTTTCCGTGATCGGATCGATCTGAAATTTTGATAGCATCCAGTAGGTTAATTTGGCTCCACAAAATTTGCAAGGTACATACAAACATCAGCAAAGTTAATGTAGAGAGAGTAATTAATGGAATAATTTTGATTATAAATTTAAAAATAAAATTTTGAAAATGTGCATATTTACGGTAANATAAATAATAAAAAAAGGAAATAATTAAGAAATATACGAAAAATAATAGATAATCAGTAGAATATGGGAGAAATTCGGGAAATTCATTATGGCGTCGCAATTAAAAAAATTTAAATAAAATATAAAATTGTGAATTAATAATAATAATAATAAAAAATTGTCATTAAATTTGATGAAAAATAAATAAAAAAAATTTTATTTAAGAGAATTCGAATTTGTTTAAATGCATCAGACCATACACTCATACCATAATCAGAATATATAAGCAAGCGCATTTTGGTCGAACAAATCAATCTACAGCAGTGTTTCTCAGTTAATATAAAAGCGCGGAACACTGACAAAATAATGAGTGACCAATCACAAATTACTATAAATCTGTCGTAAACAATGCCTTCTTATAAGCAAAGAAAATACCACACGCAACAATAACAAGCAATTAAAACACTTTTATATTTGTATGTTTATATATCTGTATAACGGCTTTCTTATTGAATCATCTTATAAAAAATTTAATTGAGGTTTTTGATGATATGTATCTTAAATACAAATTTAAAGAACAAATGTCATATTTTTCGCAGAACACTGGAAACGTAATCGCGGAACACGGGTTGAGAACCACTGATCTACAGTAAAATAGTTTTGTTGTATTACATGAGGAATATGTAGATTAAGTGTAGTGTCATTTATGTTTTTGGAATTAAGTTTCTGCTGTTTTATAAAATCATTTTTATAAGCATAAAATAACTTGTAGACATTACAAATCTTTTTCGGCCCACACCCAACACAAGCAAGTCATTAAATCTACTCACATTCTTGACCTACATGAATTGGAGACTGTAACTTTTTGTGCCACAGTAAACGAAAGAAACGTAGAGTGTGGAACGCTCTAATGATCGTCTACTAGCGGGAAACCCCGTGATACACTATAACACTCGCAAACAGGTAAGTCGAGAGTTTACTTAATGTTAACAGGAAAGATTAAATGATATAGGTAGATCTGGAAATCTTGATTCCCGAAGTCTTAATACAAACACTAAAGTTCAGGAAGTTCTATAGGGCGAGAAATTAAATTAATCGACTCAGCTTATCTCATGATTATTCAAATATAGAAATCAGTAAAATTGACTCATGGTATATATGTGTCACAGTCATTCAGATATGGAAGTAATGAATATAATATTTGATAGGTAATAAGTAAAATCGCCGAAGTATTAGACTACTTTAAGAGCTCGTCTCACCAATGTTCAGTGAGCTAAGTGCGGCGAGCCGTTTAAACTAATTATCTTCCAATATCATCACTTGAATCTTTGACAGCCGTGCAAAATCGATAATATACTACTAATTCAAAGACAAAATTTCGTCCGACTCAACCTTTAAAAGTGGTAGATCCACGAGGTCACTCATAGTTAATAATGAAATTCACACTGGCACGCTCAATAATTGCACAATGAAGCTAATTTGAAACCTAGAGTACCATCGTTGATAGTACAAGTTACATTAGGAACACCGAAAACTTATTTAGCATACCCCAAGACATAGATAAATCTGGATGAGTGACATGAAACTTCATTTCGAGACGTCACCTAACGCATTAATAATGGATTTCCTCTGGAGGATGAGTGTTTCTCATAAATAATTTAATTACAACCTCGAATATCCTGTGCCAAGAAATTACTCGTTACATATATTGCAGAGAACAGCAACACTGCACGCGACTTCCGGAATAAGACATACAGGCATCTGTGTGGCACTAAATACGGCTGGGTGGAGAATTCGCCCAAACACTAACGCTTCACCAGAATAAGTAGTAGATGTCAATGACCAAATTTATCATAAATGTAAAAATGTCTGACAACCAACAAGTATCGTCGCTAACCCGAGAGACCGGTCACCTGAAACACGACCATCAACGAAGTAAATCTACTTTCAATTTTATTTTGGTTTAATTAAAATTTTAACATATATATGAATAAATTCGACTCGGCAAGACCAAGCATTCATTCCTTAAAATTCGCTTAAAACTCATAGAAATATTACAATTTTAGTGCTGTAACATTTTTGGGGAAATTGGTGACAGTGCTAAACCTTCAATACAACAAAATAATTTTTGGGAATTAAACATCTTATATCGGGACCTAAAATAATGAATGTCACTTACCTTATATCGGTATTCCTCGAACCTGCTTCAACACTAGCTGATTACAGTGCATGCGCTCATCATCCAACACATTACCAATGTTGTTCAAGCAACGGGTGTCGAATGGTAAAGCATCTTGTATCTTGCAATCCATTGGAAACAACACGACAGAGTAAAATGTAAATTATCTGCAACCCACCAAATTCCTCTTTCCTGTTCTTCACTGCGTAGGCATTTTCCACTGGTCCTGCAAATTTTATTGGTATCCCAGAACTTGTCGTGGTCACCAAAATGACTATCAAGATGCGCATGGCATGATTGCTCTACAAAATAAGTTCTATTCTTCTGCCATGTTCAAAAGTACATTCCCAACATACGTAACAGAATGATTGCAGGATCTTCGCAATGATTTTATATGGCATCAACAATTATTGCACTGGTTGTGAAATATCGCTAAATAGATAGGCAATTAAATAAATTTACTAAATTATAAATAGTTGGGTAAACAACCCTTAGAGAATATAGTATATCCTATAAAACAAATAATAGGCTCTATAATATAAATTATATTGATTACTATATTTACTGCTGTTATTTATAGTTTTCTAATGAATGACACAAAATGCGCATATTTTTATTAATATTTAATCCATCATACAAGGTAAACCATATATATGTGAAGATAGTTATTATCTGAAAAACTAGAACAAATTCAATAAAATTAATGGCATGAAAATACAATGTCAATTGAAAAGAAATCAGTGGTGAAAATTAAAAAAAGTTCTTATAATACTAAAATTTCATTCAATACTTTTTGGCAAAGATCAGTATTTACATTACTTCAAAAATAAAAAATTCATTTTCATAAAGCTTTTTTTAGGCGTTAGACTATATTTTAAAATAAATTTACATTCAGTTAATAATATTTTTTCAATTAATATAAATAATATCATTGATCATAAAACACTGTCTATTTAATACAAATGCCCCCAATTTGAACTGTCTAACATAATTTATTAGATATTAATTTTTGTAATAGTAAAATAAACAGTATTTTTATTAAATTTAAATATTTTAAAATGTGGTTAATTCAGTATATTATTGTGAATATTATTACAATTCATTTATGTAAGATATTTATTTATTTTTTAAACTTACTTAGTTTTATTATATTTATTTATAATAATATTTATCAATATTGGTTTAATTTATATTTATATTTATTTACTTTTATTTATAACTGTATTTATTTAAATAAAATTAAGATTACTAATTAATTTTACAAATAATCTTTGTTATTTTCGACAGTACTTCATGAATAATTATTTCATTTAGCAAAACAAAGATGAGAAATGTAGAAATGAGCTTTTTTATTGACTGAATCATTTATTAAAACAAAAACATTTTATTCAGATAGACATTTAACATATTGATGAAATTTGCCTCTGAAATCAAAGAAGCGTAATTCGCAATTTATTTTTGAATTTATTGCGAGAATATTAAAACAAATGCAGTTATTTCAACTGTTTAGAAAAACACGAGTTGCAATTGTTTGTGGCAAAATTGATTTATAAAAATAATTTCGGAGAGTGAGATAATGTAGAATATTTTCTGCTGATATATTATATTATTATTATTATTATTATTATTATTATTATTATTATTATTATTATTATTATTATTATTATTATTATTATTAGTATTATTATTATTATTATTATTATTATTATTATTATTATTATTATTATTATTATTATTATTATTATTATTATTATTATTATTATTATTATTATTATTATTATTATTATTATTATTATTATTATTATTATAAATGTTTAATAAAATGGAAATAATTGGTTCATTGGATAAATTGGATTTTTTGTCCTGGTTTATTTTTACGGGTCACTTAATCACTTAATATAAAGTAAATGTATGTTATTAACGGATAATTCCAAATATTATTAAATAGCTTGACCATATAGTCTTATTCGTGCAACTTACAAAACTACCAAAACAAAAGGTTAGTTTTCATTAAATATATTTATAATTTATAATTAGCATCTTAAAATTAATACTTATAACGAAAACAACTGTTCGTCGGCGCTTTACTTTTCCATGTATTCAAAATTCTATTACATCTTATCGTTTTCAACCATTAGCCCATGAAGATAAAGCACTTGCGATTGAAGAAAATCCATTTGATCTAATAGCAAAGTATATCCTATTTTGAATACTACTGAAGGAGTTCTTTTACTTTTAAAATATACAGATATCTCGTCTATTAATATTTAAAATAGATATTTAAAAAAGACATACTATTTAAGAAATATATCTTCAAATGTGTTCAGTTGTGAATCTTATTAAATAACCGAAACACAGGGAAGGATATTTTTAATATGTCTCATTCATAGTAATATTTTATATTTTTTCATTTATATTTTTAATGGTTTTGATAGTGTTCGGCTGACTAAGCTGTTATTATTACTATGTTGTATCCTTATTTTGTCCTAAATATTTAGTTTAATAGTCTTCCGAGACAACTTTGGAAACATGTATCCAATTTTCAAGTAAAAAATTATACATTAAATCAGTTTTATAATAATAAATTTCTTTTGAAATAAATTTGCAAAATATACATTTTAATGTTTTCATCAATATGACGGGTTCAGTAAAAATAGGTGTGTAATTTTTTCAGTAAATTTAGTGTTAAATAATGATACAAATAATAATAATTAATAATTGTAATTCCATATTTTAAGGGCTAAATAAATATTTTCCCTAGAAAAATTCAACTCTTATCGTTTTAATGACAATAAATTGTAATGATCGACAATATAAAATGGATGTCTGTCAAAAGATAAATAACAAAACAATAAATTACTTTATTTATTTTTCGTGTAAAATGTAAACAAATTAGCGAGGAGATTTAAATTGTCTTGTTTGAAATTTTTACTTTGACTGAAATATTCATCTAATAAATATTTATATTGAAATATTAATGAGTTTCACTTGTCAACAGAATTATTTGGAGCAAATTTGTAATCAAAATATCAAGTGTAACTTAAATGAGAAATTAAATTGCAGATTTTTGATAAAAATACAAAATTTTAGACATCAGATATATATCTTAAAGACAAATCATTTTTGTGAAATTTTTTAAATTTAATGTCGGATATTTCAACAGGAGAAATGTGATAAGAATTTTCAATAAAAAAATAGATATCTTCATAAGTGAAAACTAATAATTTAATAAAAATATGTTTAAACGAAATCATTTGAAGACTATTAAAAATATGTATAAATAATTTTTATATTTTATAATTTGATTATAGTCAAAGAAAACATTCTAAGAAAATAAGAACAAATTCATTTTTAGATTTTTAAAGTGGTTTTTATTGAAATTAAAAATTCATTTTAATATAAAATTGAAAATAAAAAACAATGAAATATAGAATGTTACAAAGTTCAATATAATTTATTAAAAAATTCTATGTTATTATAAGAACTACTTTCAATTTTCGCCTCTGATTTCTTTTTAATTAAAATTATATATATTAAAAAAATTAACTACGAATCAATAAAGATATCGATGTTTCTTTTTGATTCATAATTAATTTTTTTATAAATACAATGTCAATTGAAAAGAAATCATTAGTGAAAATTGAAAAAAGTTATTATTATTATTATTATTATTATTATTATTATTATTATTATTATTATTATTATTATTATTATTATTATTATTATTATTATTATTATTATTATTATTATTATTATTATTTTATTTATATTTTTACTATTAATAATAATATATTTTTTAGTAACTCATAATATGTCATTTTTAGTTCTTTTAATAAAATATCACATGTTTCTGATTAAGCAGTTATTTTATGAATAATTTTATGTTTTATTTAAAGAAAATATTGATTACAAGATATTTCTAATTAGTGAAAATAAATAATTCAGTTAATAATTATTTTTATAAGCAGCTTTTCCTAACCTTTTCCATATGTGTCGTAAAATTATTTTTCAAACGATAATGTATAATGAACAAGAAAATATTGCAAAATAAACTATTTCAAAGAATTTTAACATATTTACAAAATATTATTAAAATTTAATGTGAGATTTGTTGCTGCTCTATGTGTTTTAATTTTTCAAGTCGTGAAATTTTATTTCTGTATTTTGTTTTAATTACTGAAAATGTTGAGAATGTTTATAACTTTACTTTTGAATAATTCTTTTTTATTCTGAAAAGTGAAATTGTTTTTCACAATTCCTCATAATAATATATTAAGATTCCTTAAGAAAAGAAAATATTCCTGCCAAATATACTAGGTTATCAATCCAACCTGTTTTCAAGACAAACTTTTATTTCGAAACATTCTTTAATAAACTACTGTATTTTTTTCTAAATTCAATTAAAATGGAAAGAATCTTTCATTTTGACAGACATTTTTATATATAGCTTGTATTCTTATATAAAATTTTAAAATTTCGAAGGATAGAGCCGGCTTATGAATTCTATATATTACTTTTGCTACATAATTGAGAACATAATTAAACTTAGGACGCGCAAACTAATATTTTTTGAGATAAACTAATTTACACTTCATAAATCAGAAACTATTTTCATTGGTTTCACTAATTTATTTTGATTTATTTTAATATCAGTCAATTAAACATTATAGATATTTAGTTAATGTTATGAAGGAAAAATTGTAAAGCCCAACCGAGTCACTAGTAAATCTGTCTTAGGACAGCTGGGGTGTTTGTACATGTGTACATTAGTGTGTAACAGGATGATAACAATAATAATAAAAAATAATAATAATAACTTATAACGATAAAACTTTATTTAACCAAACTAAAAAAATAAATAAAATTTTTATTAGATTTGCATTTTTACAATTCATAAATTCATTTTCTTTCATTTAGCTTTATAATCTTTTTCTCGATTTAATTTATCGATATTTTTTATCTATATTATAGAATATCTACTGTAGATATCTTGTTTTGTTCCTTTGATGCAAAGGGAAGAGAACAACAATAACAATAAACAAATATTACATTATACTGTCATTATATGACAGATTAAATCTTATAAATAAAATTCAAATTATTTATTAGAAAATAATTTTATATTTCAAGAAATACTGAAATTTTTATTGATATTTTCTTTGAATAAATTAATTAAATAAAACTTCATTTCATACCTAAAAGTAACCTATTAAAAATTTTTAGAAAACACAGACACAAGTGTAAATTTACACCCATATATTAAATAAAGAAACTCAATTAAAAGCTTATCGTGTAATTTTTTGCTTAAATTAAATGATAGTTGATATTTTTCATATTAAAATTATAATTTTCTAAAATATTTAAAGAATAATAATAATAAATTCCATTATTAATAAAATTACTTGATCATTTACATTCATTTAAATCAAAAAGGAAAGACAAAAAAGAAAAACAAATAAAGAAAAGAATAAATAGAAGAAATTGAAATATTTCCAAAAATATACTTTTATCATATTATTAAATTTTTAATTATCAACCTGAAATTTTAATGATAACATGTTTTGCTTTTACTTTATTAATCTTCTGTCAAGGAAATGTTACGACTCAAATAATACCAGTGTATTTATACATTTTGTCACAGTGACTTTATTATTACTTGTTATTATATTGAACAATTTCAATTCATTTACAGAATCTCTACATAGAGTAGACCTTCTATAAATCATTTTTATCCTATTATTTGCTTTTCAATATCTGTTAAATTGAAAGATTTATTAGTAAAGATGTTTATTGTCAAACTCATGTTATTTAAACTAATGTTCATTGAATTGTAATGTTTTTTGAAATACAATCAATAACTAATAATTCATTAGTATTCATAAAATAGCATTACGGCCATGCATTGTTACATAGAAAATTATATATTTAAATAAAACTCAACACAGTAACATTTATAGTGAAACACAATTTACAAGTATCCGATTTTCAAATGATAACAGTCACAATATTATACCACCAAATCCTTTTGTTTTCTTTGAACTAGGACAGCTAACCAAATCAAAGGTTGCAAAAAACAAATACAAAAGTAAAGCGACACTAATTAATAAAAATTTGTCAATTCTTTTAACAATATATTTAACATTAATTTCTAGTTAATAATTCTTGAAATGGCGTATTGCCATCAATCATTTCTCACTAGTGCGACTTTCTGAAGTAAATTAAATTATTGTTTAAATGATTGTTCGTATTGGAAGATATCGATTGTTACTAAATCTTATCTGGTTTCATTAGTCTGCTCCCGTTTGACAGACCGATGCTACGCTTGTCAAGTTAGAGAATCTACTAGTTTGATTAAAGGCGTTGAAATTAATTTTTTAATTTTTAAATAACATCTTTTTCAAAAATTTTTCAAAGACTAGCTTCTACAATTTTCATGAATTTGCGTACAAATTTCGAAAACAGTTAGCTTTAAATTAAATTTCATAAAAGTAATAACGAAATTAAAAATTTTAAAAATATAATTTAATTAATTCTCATTCATTAGTGCAATTAAATAAGTAAATTGATACTCGATAAAGGCAATGCCGAAAATTCATGGTGACTTTTAATAATAGTAATCGTTAGCTATCAAACATAAAAAATAATTTTTTTAAAAAACCAAATTTATAATTTTAATAAATTAAAAATTAATATTTATAGTTAATTTTTTACAATTAAATTTTTATTTATTTTTGATTTGTTCAATTTCTCATCATCAACAATATTCTAAGATTCCACTGATCAAAGAAATCTTGATATTTTTATCGAGAAAACATTTCTTAACGATATCGAGGAAGTAATTGTTTAATTGCTTTTCAAATTCATTTAAACAAGAATTTTCCAGTCTCGAATTTGTCCCAATTCGTTTACTTTGAGATTAGAAATAAAAGACAAAAACCAATACAAGAAATATGAATTTGTAACAATGCGCGATAACAGGTTGATTTGGTTGTTTTTTTTATTTGTAAATATTTAACAATAATTTTTATAAATATTTCCTGTTTCAATTTTGTAGTGACAATTTAGAAATATTTATAATGATTGTTTTTATTATAATGAATTTATTTCTATGACAACGACATATTACAGGGGTGGGCACGCATGAGGTCCTAGAGAGCCACATGGCTCATCAAAGAGCCGCACTTGCCCACCCCTGGTATATAGTGTAGTGAGACATGTATTATTTAAATATTGCTTATAAAAAGAATCAAACAAGTTAGAATGTAATAAGGAAATATTAAATTTTGATTCTAAATACCGCCATCGAATGACACTATAAATTTTAATTCTGTTTACACCTATTTTGTGACACAGGTAAAAATGAACTAACCATGAAAATACAATTGCAACAAAAATTTTTTTTTAAAAATTCAGTTGAAAAAATTTCAAAATAAAAAAATCGAATTCAATTTTCAAATTCAATTATCAAAAATTCAATTATCAAAGAGCCGCAGTTTACTCAACGAAGAGCCGCATTTGCCCACCGTTGTCATATTATATTATTAAGGAATTCCAAAAAATCTAAAAAAATATCTTTCTTCTATTCTTTTACTGCTACATTTTGTTCCCGACTGAAAATATTTGTAATAAAATTTCCATGTAATTTTTAAACGAGTCAAATAATTGAACTTTTGTTTTTATTGAATTTTAATGAATCCAGAAATGTGATTGTGCTGAAGGTTAGTTAAATAAAGTTATATAATATTATGCTGGAACTAGTTAGTGTTAAATTAGAGTAATATTGGTTTTTTTACATTTAAGATGTGAAGTCTCTGAATAGAGCACCTTTGGTGGCTTCTTCCAGATAATATCCATTCTTTTGATTCTCTTCAAATATGTAGTTATATTTAGTTATGTAGAGACTAGAAAGTATCTCATTCTTTGTCAAGATATTTGTAGAAAGTGTGGTCCAATAGAAAATAGTTGTTTTTTGCTAGCAACCTTTCCTTAAATGATTCTAAACTGCGTTCTATACCACTTTACCATATGCAAATTTAAATGCTTCGTTAAATTCACTTTTCGGAATTTTATCGAATAGAGGGCTAAATTTGCTTCTAGGATTATAATATTTAGTTATATGATTCTTTTTTATGATTATTTATCGAGAATTAATAAATGAAATAACAATGTTTTTATAAAAAATATTAAATATTATTGGACTGTTAATTATAACATTTTTATTTAGTGAAATTTTGTTAGAACTACAAAAAAAACAAAGAACTTATGAAAGAGCAATAAATAATGGAAAACATTTATCTGTTAGTATTATGATTATAATTATGTTTATTATTTTACTTAATATTTATTTAATAAAATCCAAACTAAAATATACAATAGAAACACTATTTATATTGCATCAAATTGTATAATATAGAAAATGGGTTTCGAATTTATTATTGATACATTTTAATTATATATGTTACCGTTAAAGTATGAAATCCATTATTTCTTAGAATACCTAGTTATTCCATGAAATAACTGATCGTGTCCGTTAAAGTGTAAAACTTTCCTGTATTTCATGGTTTAACTAGTTATTTCATAAAATAACGATCTGCAGCCCGTTAAAGTGTAAAATAATCTATATCATATATCTCACTTTTTAGTATAAGGTACATTTACGTTTCGTTTAACAATATGGAAAGTAGTGGGGAAAAAATCGTTAATTTCGAATTCAAATAAAAATAATTAGCTATCATCATAATAATATTGGGCACAAGAAACGGCCGCATAAAACAATTATATTCCCGATCCCAGTTCAGTGTCTGCGAACAAAAATTAATTAAAATTAAAGAAGTACCGGATGTAGAAATATCGCTCCGTTCGGTTGCTAGAACTCAAAGTTTAGGTCAGGGATTTAAAGAATGTTCGTGTAAAACCCAGTGTGCCAACAAAAAATGTTTTTGTTTTAGAAATAATGTTCTTTGTAATTCGAAGTGTCATTTTAGTAATCCTTATTGTAACAAATGATTTTATGGTACGTTTCCATAAATACTCCCTCTGTCCAAAAATGATAGTCCAGTTGCATTTTAACCTTTTTCCCAAAATGATTGTCAATAGAGAATATAAAAATTTGAACGGTTTTGTAAAACCTTTTACAGTAAAAACACATTAAATAATTTTATTTTATTGATTGAAAAAATAACAAAACTGAATTTTAAGCATTTGAGTGGTTGCAAAGAAATTACGATTTAAAGTCAAATTGGACTATCATTTTGGACAGAGGGAGTAACATTTATACGCTGCATAAATTAAATAAATTGCTTCTTTTTCATTTTAATTGTCTCTCATTAGTTAATTTATAGAATACCTAGTTATTTCATAGAATAACTAGTTAAAGTGTCAAATTATTAACATATTACACACTTTAACGGACACGATCAGTTATTTCATGGAATACAAGGTATTCTATGAAATAACTGCATTATATACTTTAACGGTAACATATACATGCATAATTATTATTATTCCACACACATACATTCCTGAATCAGTCATTATACATCGATTATGGAATTTAATTATTAATAAATATTATTATCCCATACAATTTTATTATTATTATTATTATTATTATTATTATTATTATTATTATTATTATTATTATTATTATTATTATTATTATTAATATTATTATTATTTAAAACAATAAAGTGATAATTTAAGCGTTTTGCTGCGAATGTATTTAATGAAAATATTTTCGACTATAAGGTAGTCATTGTTGTTTTAAATAATAAATGCTGCTACCAAGTAATCATCACATTAATATTATTATTATTATTATTATTATTATTATTATTATTATTATTATTATTATTATTATTATTATTATTATTATTTTATTATTATTATTATTATTATTATTATTATTATTATTAAATTCACCATTTCAGCTACTAATTTTATTTTTAACTTTTTTTAAAATCAAAGGATTCTAAATTTGTTTTCATGAGTTTTGAAATTAATTATATTTCAATGATAAAATAATTTCATTTTCTTCATTGTTTTTGTAATGTAACTACTATGTTATATGGTTGTTATTATTATTATCTTTAACATTATTGTTTATTACCGGGTGTTTGTCGTTGTTTTGGTTGTGATTGTTAATTGACAGGAATTATAATAATCATAAAATAGTTATAAAAATTAAATAAAAAAGAAAAATCAATTAAAAATCAAAAGAAAATTAAAATTCAAAAATCAAATATAAACAAATTAACTAAGTATCAAAAGAAAACCAAGAAGAAGAAATTGTAAGAAGAATGAAATAAAAACCGAAAATATAAAGGATACATAAATCCTCCAATACGCCTAATTATTTATTGTATCTATTAATTTTCCATTCACCTCAAATTCCAAATCAAATTGAGAATATCTGAATTGGGGAAAATATCTAACCCTATAATACATCAAACAATTCGGGGTGATCGAAGGTAGAAATTCCAAAATATAAACTGAAAATATGAAGGATACATCAGTTCTCCAATATACCTATTTATTCATTACATCTATTAATCTTCCATTCATCTAAAATCCCAAATCAAATTGATAATAACCGTATTCGGGAACGTATCCAGCCCTACAATACATCAAACGATTCAGGGTGATTAAAGGTTTTTCTTTAGGTATATATTAACTGAATAAAAAATTTAATTCTATTGTTATAAATTTTTAAAAGGGCTAATATTTATCTTTGTTGTGTTAAATTTCTTTTTTTTTGCACTCAACACACAGTCCCAAGACAGATTTTAAAGGAGACTCTGCTGGGCTTTCACAATCTCTTAAAATACATCTGCAACCGATTCAAACACACGAATATAATTACATAATTTCGTAAGACCATAATTCCATTCAATCATACAATCAAAACAATTTTAATATTTGTCTATTTAATATTTAGTTATATTTTATTAATATGAAATTTTATATTTTATTATAATTAATTAATTAAAGTCTTGTTTTATCACGGAATTCGGTTTCATTTCGAATTCCATTTCACAGAACAATAAAATACTCATAAATTATCTATTAATTTTAACTTTTAATTAACAAATTTCAATATTGATGAAACAATAAAATACCAAAAATAAATCAATTGTTCTAAAAATTAAAAATCAATTCCTGTGAAAAAGATTTGATAATATTTATATCAATTAATTTATAAACAAAATATTAATACATGTTAAGGTCAACTTTCGTAACTATATAGCAGCATTTAAAAAATATTAAGGTAAATAAAAAAAATAAGAATAACATTTTTACAAAACTTTAAACTTTTACTAAAGGACTCCAACTGTGAAGATGTATAATATACAATTAAGAAGTAAATTTTATAACAATAATAATACTAATAATAATTATTTTTATAATTATAATAATAGCCATTTTAATAATAATTGAAAAAAATAAAAATAAATATGGCACCGATTCAAATAATAAAAACGTCACATGAACATCACTTATACGATATATTTTGACAGGTTCACTTTCATCATCAGGTAAGAACTAAATAGGTTTTTAATTGCTTATTTAAACAAGTTATAAAAATATATGTTATTATTTTCATTAATATTATTATTATTATTATTATTATTATTATTATTATTATTATTATTATTATTATTATTATTATTATTATTATTATTATTATTATTATTATTATTATTATTATTATTATTATTATTATTATTATTATTATTATTATTATTATTATTATCATTATTATTATTATTATTATTATTTTTATTATTATTATTATTATTATTATTATTATTATTATTATTATTATTATTATTATTATTATTATATTTCTGATAATTATTTTAACTAAGTTTTAATAAATTCTGAAAGTTCTTCAAAGCAACTCTTAATATATTTAAGATGACTTCTTATGAATTTTGTTTTTGTTATGAGGATAAACTAATTAGTTTGATTAGGTTTTATATTGGAATGAATTAAACTGATTGACCGGCAAATTGATAGATTTAATTAAGTTTTTGACAGTTTTTATTGGTAGGGTTTTCACCAATAATCTTTAATCAAAAGTTTATATACTTAATGTCAAAATGATACTTTTAAGCTCTTTCGCTGAAAAATTATTTCTTTCCGAGTTATATTTGGGAATTTGCGCTTATTTCATTGAATAAATATATTCTGTCCAATATAAAATGTTGGATTTTATTTAGTCAATTTTTTATTTAATAACTTGTAAAATATTATTAAATAAAAATACTTGAATTATTTT
Source organism: Schmidtea polychroa (assembly GCA_959609185.1). Lineage (NCBI taxonomy): Eukaryota > Metazoa > Platyhelminthes > Tricladida > Dugesiidae > Schmidtea > Schmidtea polychroa. The sequence continues at coordinate 183,075 of CAUHTR010007610.1, read as the reverse complement.
ATTAATATACCTAGATAATAAATAGATTATATATAATAAGAACTTTTTTCAAATTTCGCCACTGATTTCTTTTCAATTGGCACTGTGTTCATTAAAAAGCTTGACTGTGAATCAGTTGTCATACGTTTTGATCATTAGGAAAACTCGTGGATAAAGGTATATCTAGTTTCAACTTATGGATTTTGTTTAGCCACAAAAAATAGGATAATTATTGTCATCATAGACTGGCAATGTAAATTGATTGTCAGTGTTTTAATTAATACCATATCAGCATTATACTTCAAAAAATCAATATGGTCTTCTCGTCTAGCTGTTTTTGATATTACACCAAATGTTAATAGACAGACTGATGATATATTTTGGAAGTTAACTACCGTATTCCGTTTTTAAAATAACTATCTTCCAATAATTTATTTCAAATAAAACACTATCTTTTTACAATATTTTTAAAACATATAAAACATATTTTTCAGTGTCAAATATTGATATTCTCTTCATACATTTCATTCACATCAACATACTAAATTTACTATTTAAAATTTATAAACATGTTAATTTGAAAATACTATTTTAAAAGTATTTTATTTAATTAATCTTTAAAATTAATATTTAATTTTTAAATATATACTTATACTCATTATTATTATTTATTCATTAAAAATACACAAAAAAAACAATGAAAAAAACAAAAATAAAAAATAAAACTACAATATTTTTAACATCAAATTTAAATAAATAATGTCAAGCCATCATCAAAATAGTAAAAATAATAAATGAAGTTCTTGTATTATAAATTAAAAACTTTAAAGAAACATTCTTATGAACTTTTTCATATTTTTTTTGAATTTTTAAAGAAAAAAGTAAACACGAGGTCAAAATATAACTTTGGTTAAGTGATTAATTAAACCGTTAATAAAATTTTGGAAGAGAGCCTTTCAGTAAATTTCCTTTATATGTGTCATAAATCAGCAGTCATTTGGATGCGTTATAGTATGATATAAACAGATTTTACTTAAAGTTTTTTCTGTTAGAATAGAGACTTTTTTATCTTTGTTTCGGAAAGATTTGTATAAGTCCGACTTGACACCGACCTATAACTTCCAATATCAAATAATTGATCATTTAAAACTTCTGTTTGTCACTTGGATTTATCCTAACGTTGGTGATAGACTTCCAAAATATGTCAGTCTACCTAATTAACATTATGTCAATTTCTTTTGATATTTCTTTATTTATAATATTGATTTTTCGATTGTTTTAAAACTTGTTTTAATTGATTTATAATAATATAAAATTTTAGGAAATTTTGAAAACGTAATTTGTAAACCACAGCACCAAAAAGTTAAGAATTTTATTTTATTATAATATATAACAAGTTAAAATAATTCTTTTATTCATGAAAAATTTTGAATGGTTAAATTCATTTTCAATAGTTAGCTACTTAGGTGGTTTAATAAGTACTCAAACTATCCTATAAAAAATAATAGAACTTTAATAATAGTCTAGTGAAATCATAATATATTATCTATGGTTACAAATTACATATAAATATTCAATTATTACACCATTTTTTTTGTTGATTTTACCAATTTCTTAAAAATTGTGCAACACTAATTTAAACAAATCACATATACTAAAATATTCAACATTTTTCAAGAAATATAAATTATTGATATTTTATCATTTTTCGTTAATTTAAACATTTTCAACTGAAATGCAATTGAATGATTAAAAAATGTGACCGATTTCAGTTAATCTTTTTATAATTCTTAAAATATAACAATAAAAATTATATCTAATATTTTTGTTTAATATAAACTAACAAAATCCACATTATATAAGTTTTAATTTATTTGAAAAGTTATTTGTGTATTTTGTGATGAGGTGAAAGGAGAAATGGAATTTTTCGACAGTGTCTAGTAAAGGGAAGAGTAGAAATGGGCGTAATAATTATCAAATCTGGGACGCCGCTAATGGAAAGGCGTATATTATGCTATGAAATCAATAAGACAACTATCAGATTCGGGAAGTATATAAGTTGAAAAAATAAGACAATAAACATCAATGTTAGATGTGACATTAAGAATTTATGTTAATATCTGAGATCTATGTGTAATTTTATCAAAGAAAATTAAAATTTATATAATAAATAATTAATTGTTGTTTAATAAAAAATATTTTAATGGGTGAAATGTAATGCCGTAATTAATTTCAAGATTTTCTACATAAGATTATATTGTATTTATTAACAAGCTTGACTATGAATCTCTAAATATATCGATGTTTTTGAAATTCATTTAGTGAATATCAAAAACATCGATATATTTACTGATTCATATTCAATCTTGTAAATAAATACAAAGTCAATAGAAAAGAAATCAGTGGTGAAATTTCAAAAAAAAAGTCCTTATAATAGGATCATTTTCATTTTATTTTGCGAATTTGTTGTTTTCACAAATATTGCACTGTCCACATAAATACCAATATTCTTGATTTCAAATACAGAAATAGTGAACAGGCGCTTAAATGTATGTGACATTTCACCACTTACAATGAAATCAACAGTATAAATTAAAAAAATTGAACAATCGCTTTTTTATATTCATTATTAAATATATGATGATGTATTTTACAATCATTTTAATATTCTTTTAATTTTTAATAATCACTGTTTTTAAATTCATTATCTTAATTTTCAATGTATATTTTTGTATATTATTTTATTTATATTTTCGATTTACTAAGTAAAAAATAAAAAATAAAAAATAGTTAAACATAGCTAACAAAAGTTTTATTTAATTATTTTCAAAAATTAATTAATTTTTTGATATTGTACAAAATTGCAGATTCAATCGATATTTTATCTAAATGAAGACTCATTTTCCTATGAAAAATTGATAATTTCATCAATTATTTGCCATAATCTGAGAGTAAAGTAATCAATTTTAAGTTCGTTTTTAATATTTAATTAAAATTTAGAGGAGTTATCGTTATTGGAAATTCGACGTTTTTCATTTTACCTCAGGCATTCAAATATAGGATGAAATTAAAAGTTCAAAAAGAAACTGACAACCCCTTTTACGCATCGCACTACAAGGTGAAAAGTCAATTTTCATTACAATTTAATTAAGCATGCAAAATATTTAATTTGAAATTTTGTTTGAATCTACTCCGAATATATATGTATATATATATATATATATATATATATATATATATATATATATATATATATATATATATATATATATATATATATATATATATATATAAATCGATATTGTATTTTTGGAAAAGTTTGATTTTTTGTTAAGTTCAATTTTTGTTTAATATGATTTTACAGATTACATTTTAGCATAATATATTTTACAGTTTTGTAAGTTCATGTAGAGCATAATATTTTAAAAGTTATTAAATTTAAAAATGTTAATAATTGCACAATCCTGGTTATTAAATATATATACAGTAGAACCTCGATTATCTGGACCGATTGGGGATATGGATAGTTCGGATAAGAAATCATCCAAATAATCGAAAAGGACATAATTGACAATAAAAGACATGTACATATAATATGAAATTTTATATTTATCTAGATATACATATAATTTCAATATTAAATTATTTTTTATTAATAAATTCAAATATTGATTTTTGCCTAAAACTAGATGTTCTTTTTGAAGCTCCTAAATCGTGATTACTTTTAAGACATATAAGTTGTCCTGTGTTACATTCCTCTGATTACTCAAATCTAAACATCGAAAAGCTTCAGAGTGTGTGGGTTTAACATCTTTTACTTCACAGATCTCGTCTCAATCATCTTCTCGATCTTGTTCATCTAAGGCTGCTATTTCTTCCATTATTTCATCATCGTTTAAAATTTGAAATCCAGGATCATTTGCATCCCAATTTAACCATTCGGTTACATCATTTTCATCACATCCATCACATATTGAAATTTGAGCAATTGTTTCCGCAATGTTTCTTGTACCACTTTATACTGTGCTAATTTTAATTTGCCACTGGTCTTTTCAAAGTTTTGTTCCATAATTTTCTTAAAGTTGACATATGGAATTCCAACTTTCTTCTGCCATGTAGCAAAAGTCTTTTAAATTTAATTTGTTATGGAAGTTAATTAACGTTTCTCTATTGTTTCCATCTGCAAGCAATAATCGTCGAAGCATCTGTTTTCTATATAAGCACTTTACAGTTTCTTTTGTGTACCAAATAAATCTGTAATAACAGGACGAAACAAAAAGAATTATAATAAATAAAGAATGGGTTAGAATCTATCTCAGGCGAAGCTGGGTAATAAAGCTAGTATGATATATGAATAGGTTTATGATGTAGTGTATATGATGATATTACAAGTAATAGAAAGAAATATAACAAATAGAGGTTTTTTACATGTGGTAATGACAACCAATTTTATTCAAGATTTTTAGAAGCAATAAATACAGTAATATATTTATATTTATTCTGATATCGTGAATTCGGATATTTTTGTAAATACTTATATTTTGTTCTCTACCCATTTGAATCTTTGCAGTATCATTGTTTTTCTTTGTTAAATGGTACCCTTATGCGTATATTAGAGTATCATTTTCCTTATAAAGTTCGTTAGTTTGCTAACTTGTTCAAACCTAGTCAATAATTATCTACCATTATTTGTATTTTTTTAATAATTTAAATCACTTTAACAAATTGTTTTTATTTCGATTATTTGTATTTTTTATTTTTATATTCCGAAATTTTATTAATTTAAATTTAGATGGACTTAATAAATGACTTTTCATATTTTACGACAATTTCGCATTTTCCTCAACGCAATATTGAAGCATATTTAGTCGCTGATAAAACTTTGGTTAGTATAATCATATTTTAATTGTTTAAAATTTATATTTTATATATAAATAAAATTAAATATGTTGTTTTGATCAATGAGTTTTCTGTGACTCCTTGATATCATTGGGTTTACAACTTTTTAATATTTTCTCATATAAATATTTGATATTTTGAAAAAACACTATTGAAAGTTTTTTTCATTTTGAATTTTGCAGATAAATATTCTGATACTGAATTAATCAAATTTAATTATATATTAATAGTTAAACATACGATTTAATTATAAGAAAGTGTCAATCAAACATTCGTTTCACTATATATTTTGACAGTTTTCCTGTCATCATCAGGTAGGATATAATAACCATAGAAATTAAGGATTTTTGAACAAATTTATTAATTATATTAATTATTAATATAAAATTTTTTTAATAAAAACAATTCATTCTTTTAAATTTATAATTCAAATAATATATTATTTTTTAAATTTTAACATATTGAATTTAATTTAGTTATTTATTAATTATTTAATTTAACAACAACAATCCATACATACAATATACAAAAAATTATTTAAAAACATTAAAACACAAGTATTCACTACATTACACGTTTATGAGGCTTTATTGATAAAGTCATTGAATCCGAAAATTAATGCAATGAATACATATTTATAATAAGAATAATAATTTTATTTAGTTAATATTATATATTTTACTGAAAAATTATAAGTAAACTAAGTAAAGCAAATTTCTTTATGATTTGTCATCCTATCCGTTTATGCATCAATCAGCAATTTATTTATTAAATTATTTGTAATCCCACTTTTTGAAGATTTATAGATCATTGGAAATTTTACGTATTGAGATTTGAAGCAGAAGGTTCAACGGAAATAAGTATACGCAAATAAGTCTCGATCATAGATGAAGTTGTGTCAAATGTCTAAAGAGAAATTGGAGCAATGATTAAAAGATATTGATACCAAACTTTGACAAACAATTGAAAAAATGGATTGTAAGTAAATGTTAGTAATGTTTTAAGAGGCGAAAAGTTTGAAAACCAATATTAAAAAGTTGAACAATGATAAGCGGGACAAGATTTCACAAGAATATTTGAATTTATAAATTATATCAGTTACCTGAAACCTGGTCAAAATTTTGTTTACAAATGTCTAATATTTGTTCCGATGTGATATTTACAATTTAAATTTATATTAAGTCACATTGGTTTAGGTAAAAGTTTTTAAAATTTATTCGGAAATAAAGGGAGTCATGGATGTCAGAATAAGTAACTCTATCTAGGGTGACCACTTTAATTTTACAATGACCCGAAGAATTGGAAAATAACGGATAATTTTTTTTCACTAATTTTTTTTCTCATTTTATTCAAGATTATAATTGGATAGATAATTTATTAAAATTAAAATATTGTTGACGTTGTAAAAGTAAATTATTAAATTAAATCAAATTGAATAGTTTCGAATAAATAGAAAAATTGAAATTGAAAAAAAAGAATGGCGGTCAAGCAGAGAAGTAATCGCAAAGAAAGATGTGACAAAAACAGAACTATAAAAGGGTACAATCAGACACGAAATGGAAAAATGCTCAAACCCGGGGAAGTGTAATAATGTGAAATGTTATCAAAATTGAAGCTGAAAAATGGGAGAGGGGTAGATTATGGGATGGTAAAGAAGACAGTGAGCAAGAAATTGTTAGAAAATGTTTAGAAAATGTCGTAAAACAGGCTAATATGAAAAAACACAAAATATTAATTAATTAATTAATTAATTACCCGAGCCAATAGAGAACCCGAGCGATGTAGAAAACCTGAGCGCGACAATTAGGGAGAATAAACAAACTGTGAATTTAGAGAGCAATTAGTTAAACAGTCTGGTAAACGATGCTAAACAAAAGAAGAGGAATTACTAAAAGGGTCAACAGAAATATCTAATTAGAGAACGATATCTAAAGAAGTCAAATCCAGTTAGGTCAAAAATGGAGCAATTACAACGATTATTGGAGTATATAAAGAAACTCCAATTTCAGATAATCGACAGTAGCCTTAGATAGGGAAGAAGAAACTGACAATAGGAATTTGAGGAACAGAGTCAAGAAAAAAAAGGAATTATAAGAGGAACTGAAGAATTAGAAAGGGAGCATTAAAGAAGTTCGAATCAGAGAGTGGAATATCAAATAAAAAGGTGAAACTTATTTTTAAATCGCACAAGATCGAGACTTTTCAGAGCGAAGTTCGATCGGAAATTGGGAGCAAAATCGTGGTTAACTTAAAGTTGTAATTATTTATTAAGAATTGTAAATTTGCTATAAAACAAATATACGTTGGAAGTTTGTGTTTATCAATTTTGGGACATGTGGAGTCAGAGTTACCAACGGTCGACTTTTTAGTATTATAAAACCCAACAATATTATTTATTAAATTTAAACGCATATTTTGGACTTCATAAAGCCTTTTTAATCAAATCTATTGAGCATTCAACTGCAAATATTTAAAGAATACTTCACAATCTATATCGAAAATTTAGTCCTGACTTCTTGCAAAAGAGGAAATGACTTGACCCGACCGGAGACCGGTGATATGTTGAAAAAAACGGAGATCTCCTGGTGAAACCAGATAGGTGGTTACCCTACCCCTAACCCTAATCCCTATTCCAATTAAATTAAGTTATAAAAAACTGTTTATTTTTTTTTCAGTTATTATATTTTTTCCCAGTTCAAAATCATGAAATAAACAAATGTTCATTTTAGTATCAAATGATTATCCTGGATTACCAAAATATAAACTAAGAAATATGAAAATATTAATTAATAGTTATAAATATGTAGAATTTATAAAAGTTTTCTTTTGAAACTAAGAAAATTATGTTGGCATTGGGAAGGAAACGATTAAAAAATTTTGATTGAGGATAAACAAAATTTCAAAAGTCAAAAGTCAATTAATTTCATTTTATTTTAGATGTTGGATGAAAGAGGTTATTTTATGGCGTAAATAAGTACTACATTCACATTTTTGGCACCGATGTACAAAATTTGTAAAATGTCGTTATGGTATTTTAAATTTTTATTTTATTATAAAATATTTGACCTTGAAAATATAAAAGAGAAAATAATATTGAAAATAATATTTTGTTTTAATTTATTTTTTTTAATACAAAAAATTTTAAAATCTTTTTCTCATCAAATGACAATGGTAATATTGTACTATTGAAAGTAATAGTTGGATTAGTAACATTAGTGAGTGAAAACCTCTAATAGGCTGCTTATAATAAACTACAAGCAACACAAAATATCTTTTTTATTTTCTATTCTCATTTCATTTACTTTTTGGTAAGATACAAATTTAATAAATTTTTTTTACGAACTCATTTTTTAAAATTTAATTTCTTTTTAACTTTAAACTTATTTTTATATAATTTTGAGTTGTCTTGGGATAAAAGTTCCGATAAGTTTCCGTCGTCTAAAAATACAGTTTAAACCTGGTATTTATTGCGCTGATTAAAATTAATATTTGTTAGTCTTTTTACTATAACTAACATCATTATTATCTGTTTGATTGAATCTTTAAATGTCAAATTTCAGCAATCTTTATAAACTCAGAATGCCTTTATGAATATATTATAAAATATAGCAAATTAAAATAATTAATAATTATTAAAATAAAATAATTTAATTTAACATGCTTTAATTACAAGAATTTAATTTTGTTTAAACATTGAATATTTTTCGATAATTATGTAACCAAATGTGAAATTTATTATTTAATTATATTTATTAATTTTAAATATGTTTCAATGGTTTGTCGATATTTCAACTTAATAGTAAACAGTCTTTTTCATAATTTTTTAAATTTTTTTCTAAATAAAATTCAATAGAAAAAAAATTCACTTTTTATCTATTTGTTCATTTTTGGGTATCTATTAACTATAATTATGAAATCTATTTGTAACAAATTATTCAAATTGGATAAACCGGAAAATTGTTTTTCTTGGCTGCTTTTGCTTGTTTTTCTTAATTTAATTTAATTTTTAAATATATATTATAGAATAAAAAAAAATATAATCTGAAACAAATAATTTGATGATTTATTATTTAACTTCTTTGTATAAAATATTAAAAAATGCATTCTGAATTCACATTAAAAAATCATAAATTTATAAAGCGCAGTCATACTTTCAAGTTGTCATTTCTTTTGGTAGGGACATAAGATCAATATTAAAATTTATTCATTAAAAAATCCAGGATCTGATGAAGTTAATTTACCATAAACAATCGATTTGTCATTCAAGATAAATGAGTGATTATTGATCCCAATTATATTCTGTATAGCTCCAATCAGGTGTCACCTGACGTTCGTTTGAGGATTTGTAATGCAATCTGATATTTTCATTAATAGAACTTGGAATATTGATGGCGCATGAGTATATCGAGAATAGGAAAATTGATGTTGATACCATAATGAATCCAAGATAGAAGCGAGATAGTGGCCTGTAATATTTTGTTTTAAAAATGACATATTTTCTTCGATGATTTTATATACATTTTGAAATAAAAGATTGCGATGTTAGAAAGAAAAATGAATTTATTTACTTAATTTAATAATGCATTTGTAATTTAATTATTAAATTAATATATTTATTAATTGGAATTTCGGAGGCACGATATTATCATAATATTTTAAAAATATTTTTCAGACTGTAATAATTAAAATAATTATTCTTCTAGACAAACAATTTCAAGAATTTTTTATGTTACTGAAAAAGAGAATTCGCAAAACTGTAATTTAATTAAACAAATTAATTAAAATTTTTAATTAATTACAATAATTCATTAAAATTGAATAAAAACAATGTTAATCATTTGTTTGTCTATATTTTTCATATTTTCAAAATATATTTCGGCGCCTTTTGTTTGAATTAATCATATCTTTATTATCATCTACAGTCACAGAACTGTCCTCTACTTTGACAGTATAAATGATAAAGTGTTAGAAGGCGGCATTGCAGAGAAAATTATTATTATTTTGTTTAAATAATTGAATAATAGTTTGAAAATTAAATTGTTTAAAAATATACTACGGAGTTTATTTTTAAATTTGTTTATTTGTTATGTTTAAAATAATATCTAACTACTAAATATGGTTTTAAATTTGAATTTAATATAATAATTTAGGTCACGCTTAATTTTAAAATTATTCTCGAAATTATTTTCAGTTTTTCACTTATAAATTCAATAAATAAAGTTGAGGTAATTTTGAATTTTTAACGCATGAGTTAAATGTTGAAAATATTTTCACGTGACTACATTATCAATGTCAGTTTAAACAAAATAATAAAAAATAAATAATAATAAAAAAATCAACATTTTTCTGCACCAGCTAATACAACTAAATACCGTTTAATTTGAAGAAAGGTTTATTTATTTACTTTAATTTTTCTCAGCATCACTCTTCAAAACCATCAGAATTTTCATTATCAATAACAATAAAATTTTCTAGCAATTCGAGAGGTTCAGGAACGTCTGCTAGATTCGTCATTGGACCAGATTCGTTCACTTCTAATTATATCCTTCAGTTTCAAGAACAAACATGAAAGCCATTTCAAATGGATGAAAGGTTAACCTCTTTCTAGGAAGAAACAATCGATTCGATAATAGTATTTTAATCAGCAGCCTTTGGACTTTATATTAGTATGTTTGATGTTCTCATAATCATTGATGATTCAGTCCTCCCACTTCTTACACAATTTAGACTTGAACTAATGATCAACTATCATGTCTAAACACTGCACCTTTGATACCAATCCAGCAGATATGATAGCTATTTTGAACGTTTTCTTAATTTTATCAAGTGTAATAGTGACGAGATGTGAACGATGCATGTCAAATAACAGAAATGTTGGTACTTTTGGATCCTGGTTCTGTGGTGTCTTTGAAGATTATGATATTTGACTTTACCATGCTTTCTTGATCCATATTTCAAGAGTTTCGTGATTCATTCCAAATATTAAATATATTAGAAAAACATTATCCAATAGCAAAAAAATGTCACGAGTTGAAAGAAAAAACAAAAATTCAAATTCAAAATCGATCGTTTTCAAAACTTAAATTAATTGAAAATTATCTACGGTCTACAATGTCACAGGAAAGACTTTCTGGATTAGCAATACTGTCGATTGAAATTGTACAACCAGAACAACAACCAGAAAAATTGCTTTATAATTTCTTTGTATTAATTTTTTAATTAACATTAATAAAAATGAATGCAATAAAATTTGAAAAAATATTTTTAGTGTCTGCACCGGGCCCCAAAATGTTACAGCACAGTCTAATTTTTTTGTTTATATTGAGATTAATATGATATGTAAATGTGATTGAAAATGATTGAGTTTTGTTTCAAGTTGTTAAAAAATTATGTTTTAAAGTTTAATTATTTGTCTATTTCTATTGTATTTACAGATTACGTACGACCTGTGACCAAAGTTTCTCCCAATCTATTTAGCCTCAGTCATGCTGTTTCAATAATATTTATTTATTTGTTTTACGCACACTTTATCGACTTTAATTTATTTGTATTTTTAAATTATAAATTTAAATACCACATATAAGCATTTGTTTAATTCACTGAAAAAATATTGATAAAAAGATTTGTTTCAATGAAAATGAAATGTAATATATTTATTTATAAAACAAAAGAAGATATTGTTATTTAAAAATTTAATAAAACATAAATAATAAGTAAATATTTGTATCGAAAATAAAAAAAATTGCAGTTAGAGAAAACTAAATTGAATTTTAATATTTAAATTATAGAATTATAGAATATTAAATTATAGCTTTGATATTTTATTTAAAAATTTTAAATGTTGAAATTTGAGTAAGTGGCCAATTAAAGCAGAAAAAATAAAAAATATAAGCAAATACAATTTTAATTACATTTCAATAGAGATAAGAATTATATTATATATATTAAAGTTATTATCAACAAAGATTTGAAAAAATCTTAAAATTCAATTTTTATATATACTTCAATCATAATTATTTATTATTACTTTTATCATTATTGTTATTACTAATATTTCTAATGAGATTATATTCAAATTTAATATTTTAGTTTTATTAACCTATTAAATTTAATTAATAAATTAATTGTATATTTCTTTAAAATGCTGATGGCTCTTCTTGGAGAAAAATACAATTAAAAATTATTATTAATTATTCACTTAATGTAAATAAAAACTACTTTGTCTAATGAAATATATTAATATATGAATGATGAGTAATTAATTATTTATATTCTTTTGATATTTTATATATTAATAGTTTGCATAAAATAAATCTTACAAACTGTCATTATTCTTGAAAATTTTGATTTTAGAATATATGTAGTCAATTTTTAAATATATATTTCTTTTTTATCTTTATGTACTTAATTTTTTATTTTCTTAATTAGATTTTTAGAATTTTAGTTTTTTAATTTTTGAAAATCATATTTTTTTGGTGTTTAAACGAACAAATTTTTTTTGGACAAAGGTGAAAAGAAAAATTTTTAAAATGAATAATGAAGGTTATTTCAAATTTATTTGACAAAATCATTTTGAAGGAGGTAAATATAACGAAGAACTTGAAGGATTTGAAACAGGTCTCGATGAAAATGAATTTAAAGAAATAATACCGCTAAAGGTTGATGTAAAATTTGTTTTCCGTGATCAGTCGAATGTTATTTTTTGTAAGCAGCTTGTAACAATAAATTAAAAGTTGTATTTACTGGCGGAATTGATGGCATTATAATTACATGTATATATTATATACATGTATATATTTCATCAAAAATGCTGTTTGCTTATATCAAAGAAAGAAGTTTCTGTAATAAATACAATATTATTAGGAATGGGAAAGGTTTGGCAGAAAAAGGCTTATATTATCATTTACTTGATTAACATGTAATTAATGATGCTGCCAAGAAATCATCATTTTATACTTATTATTATTATAAATATTTTTATTATTATTTAAATAAATAATAATGATGATGTTTTCTAAAATTGTAAATTTGATAATCATGTTTTATTTTTCGATATATATTACAATTCCTGATATTTTTTTATTATTATTTTTTTTGAAATTTATAATGTTTTATTTTTATATTTTAATATATATTTTTACCACTTAACTAATTAATTAATTTTCAAAAATCGGCCAAAAAAGAATCCATTTTTTATATTTATATTTTTTACGGTTTTTGTTATGCCAAAAAGAAAACAAAATATATCTTACAAAAATTATTTTATTTTATAATTTTATAAACTATTTACAAAACCATAAAAATTTGATCGAAATATTTGATCTATTGCAAAATCCATAAAAACTCCAAATATAAAATGCATATTGTGATTACAAAATTGAAAACAAAAGTTTTTTATGCATAATAACTTCTAAATATATTTTTATAAACTAAATTTGGAAACTAAAACTTTCAATAAATTTAGAAACGTAAAACCAAAAAATGTTTATTGCAAACTTAGTCCTTCACAAAATCAAGTTTTGTGTGATATTTCTCAAAGCATGGAACAACGCACAAACCAGCATCACAATGTTTACATTGTGGTATCTTGATTCTCTGAGTATTTTTTTCCTCTTTCATCCTTCTTCCGAGAACAAACTGCGCAATGTTGAGTAGGATGCACTTTCTTGGCTGTTACAGGGACATACTCAAAGAAATGACTCTCAGGGAGTCGAACTGACGTGGCACTTGTATTATAGCGTTTCTCCTTTTAATATGAAAACCATTTATAAAATTGAATAAATGAAATTGTACAACTGATGTACACATCAACGTGTATTATAGACACTCTTATATTTCGGAATTAGGTGTGTAAGAACATTGCAAAATAAACCACGCCTGTGGGTCGCCTCATTTACTGGACATTATTGTCAAGAGAAGTAATTTGAAGCAACTTCGATCGCTCTAGAGGCGTGGCAGAATATCTAAATAGCCAATCAGAATGAATGATCGAGATATTTCGATAAATTTATCACAGTACTCTAATTTTCGGAGATGATCGAATATAATCGATCAAGTTTTGATAATTTCGTTGATCGAGATATCTGGATCAAATTTGTTAAGTGGTTAATTAAGTCTTCATATCAATTTAAAGTTAAGTTTTGGATAATCTTTATTTTTTAAATATTAATTATTTAAAAAATTTTCTAATTGTAATATCTCTTGTAATTATGAGAATGTTAAACATTCCTGGGCAAACAAAACCTTAACCCTTTGTTTCTTGAACATTTATGGTTACATGAAAAATAATATGAAATGAACCCTTGAAATGTAAAATTACATAATTTCCAATTCGGGATGTCGTGTTTTTGAATATTTGTAATTAAATGCTATTTAATGTATTCTATTATTTTTATTGGAAATTTACTAACCTTTATTGTAAGAAATACATTAGCAATTTTTAGACGCCGGTTGATTAACGATATCGTTTTTAGTTTGACTTTTTCCCGTGGCATTTTGCAAGGTGGCTTTGAATGTAGCAACGTTTCAATTAACTGCGGATTAGAGAATTTGTCTATTGAGATTGAATGTCGGATTCGTATTTGTATTTTATAAGATATTTATGTGGAAAAAAAGAAATTAAATGTCTATTTTCAAGCGGAAAGGTCTATAGATGAAAGATTTGCGGTTCTTTTAAATTGTGCATTTTATTATATAGAATTCTAAAAAATTAATTTTATTAAATAATTAAGATTAATCATAATTATTTTTTGGTTTCACTTTTGGTTTTTTTTAATTCTATAATTTTCATATTATTACAGGGTGACACAAAAAAACGGGAACTTTTTAACAATTCAGTAAAACCAAGAGTGATGGAAGAAAAACATTTTATTCATAGTAATTAAAACATTATAATTTGCAATTTAAGAAACACTAACCCTTTCTAAGGCAAAGGAAACTAAAAGTGATGTAAAACTCAAAGTTTATTAATAATAATTATATAGTTACAAATGATCATAAAAAAATAAAAACATAGAAATAAAACAAAAGAGGCTTTTAGGGAAAAGGGGTGGCAATATGATTGCCACTACCTTTCAGTGACATTGCATCAAGAAACACTTAGATATTTTTATTAGTTTAAAATGGTGCACAGTATATTGCCACCACCTTAGAAAGTGTTAACGGAATTTATCTTTTTTATAAAAATTACGTCCTTTAGATGCCATTCTTTTGTACAAATGCGTTCTTCAAATCTACTGTTGAGATTCTTCAACTGGGATACTGTGAATTTCATTTTGAATTTGCTGTTTTAACTCATCCAGAGTTCTTGGTCGAGTTGTATACAGTTTACTTTTGAGATAGGCTCACAAGAAAAAAATCACAAACGTATAAATCTGGTGATCTAGGGGGCCAGGGAACGAAACCGAATCTTTCATTCATACAAACTGCAGATAGTGCAACAACTGAAGGAAAAGGATTATCAGTTGCGATTAGAATTCTGTCAACAAATGATAACAAACAATGACGATGAGTTTCTAAAGAAGTTGTTTCGAAATAGCATATACCTTATATATCTTTTTGATCTATAGTCTTACAATTATTAATATGAAAAAAATTAAAATTAAATTTGCTAATATTTATTTTTTTTGATAATTGTAAGAAATTCAGAAAAGCACATTAAAAATTAATTTCTCTTCTAATCAAATCTATGAAAATAGCTTTAAAAGATTAAAAGATTTTAGAGTTGTTTTAATAAAAATAAAAATGTTAATGACTTTGAAGTCTAGATTTACAATATTTCTGAATTTTTGTCAGATTAAGCTAATTGTAAATCAAAGAAATTTAATTAATTTGCGTCACTTATATTATTTTTTTTATCAATATTTGTAATCTTATTTATTAAATATTTAGTATTAATATAATTTATTTTAAATAATGGTAGCACCATTATCGTATTTCCGATTTCGTACGGAAAAGAAATAATTATCTCCGAAAAATTACAAAAACATTTCTACAAATGACAAATTTTTAAAAAGGTCTTTACCACAGTAAAGAAGTTTTTTAAATTATTCTGAAATCATTAAAAACTTGAATTTTCCACTGCCCAGGTTAATGAACCTCGGATAATCCAAAGTACATTGTATTTTAAAATAAAAATAATAAATCTAGACCAAACCTTTGATCTTAATGTTTATTTTTACAAATATTTGAAATGCAGCTACAGATCTAATTGTACTTACCTACATTTATTTTTTCTCATGTTTCCCTTGGTTGTTTTTACTCTTCAATATCAACTGTGATAGTCTCATTTATATTTCAATTTTAATTCAATTTATCTTATATTATTTAAATCTATAAAATATTTTTTTTTCCATGTTAAATATCTTATTTTAACAACTTGCACTAGCAATTAACTAAAACACTCTCGTGTTGTTCCCGTTCGAAACAATTTGGATATATAAGTAGTAGTCATATAGTAGTCTTTAAGAGCATTTGATTCTGATTGGCTGAGAGAAAGTATTATTCATTTAGTAATAACTCAATTGATCCTTCATGAATCAGTGGTCTTATGATGCCTCACGTTTTTTTGTTAATATTTTGTTAATAATTTTATCGAAGTCAGAATAAAGCTCCCACTATTTTTTAAGACTTTCAAATTTTTCTAAGCCCATTTAAAAATAACAATGATTACAAAGTGAAAGTCATTTAACTTTTTGAAAAAATAAAGGATTTTCAATCTTTTAATATCAAATTTTGGTGTACAGGTACAGCTTCAAGTTCTTTATTCGATGGTGTAACGTAAACTTACGAGTTGGATGATAGATAAAAACCTTCAAAAAGTCAAATATTTCCATAATTTATTTTTATTTAAAAAAATAATAAAAGATAGTAATAAAATAATTTAATAAAATAAATAAAAAAAATAATAATGAAAAATAAAATAAATAATAATTAAAAATATTAATATTAAATTAAAAATAAATTAAATAAAAATAAATAATTATTATTAAAAATTATTATTAAACATTTATAACACTTATGGCATTTATTCACATTTATAGTCTCCGGTATAGTACTGATGAGAGCCAAAAGCTCGAAACTGGTCTACTATTGGGATTTGCACTGGGTATCACAAAGTTTGTAATGGTTATAATATGTATATATATAATATATATTTGTGTGTGTGTGGATTTCCAATTATTTCCACTTTGGCATTTTAATGAGAAATTCAACAATTAAAACATTTATCTTTTTTATTCATTATTTTTCTACGGTTAAATTATTCCTATTCCAATTAAAATTCAAATTAAAAATTCTTTTTCTCAATTTTTTTGTTTCTTTCCTTTTTTTCAAAAAAAAATAATGTGGAAATTTTAACATATCAAATATTTATTATAAAATGGCATTTAAAATGGCTAACTACGGATATATAAATAAAAATAGAATATTTTAAATGTAAACATAAAAAAATATGGTTTAGTTTGGCAGTTTTTGTTGGTAATGGTCTTAATTAATGTTTAACAACTTCTACATTAAAAACAATGAATGCCAGAAAATTGACCCTCCCTATTGTCAGATGCGTCTCTAGTGTTCAGATAAATATGGAGAAAAATGTTTAAAAATCATAAAAAAGCAAAGATGTGAGGAAATATAAGTTTTAACATTAAAATTTAAATACGGATTTAAAATTTAAATACAACAATCGTATTTAAATATTGTTTAAATATTATTTTAATATTATTTAAATACTATTTAAATATAATTTATTAATCTTATTTAAATTTTGAGTAACTTTCATAAAATAATATTTTTGTAAAGAATTTAAGTTTATATTTATTTTTAAATACTGTTAAAATTTAAAATGATTTTAAAATCAAATAATGATTAATCAAGTTTGAAATAATAATAAATTATTTGACTAATTTTCTAATAATTACAAGATTATTTAAAAATAAAATTTTTCATTATTTTCAAAATTATTTTACTTAACGGTTTATTATAATTTCTTAATGAATAATCTGAATCTTTATGTCAATTGTAATTTGTGTAATTAATTGTTTTATTGAAATATTCACTGAATAGTTAGAAATCTAATTAATAAAGCAATTTTATTTGAATATGATTTCAAAAAATGAAATAAGGAAATTTTAAAATGTATAAACATTAATTACTTATTTTGATCAAAACACTTTTAAAATGTTTATTGAGAATTATTCAAAAAAGAGATCACTAGTATTTGCCTATGAAAACCATATATACTATTGCTGTATGATTCTTTATTTTCACATCAGGTTTCAAATAACATCAAAATCTTGAAAATTTTTACTTTTTAAAGTCATTTTGAATAATAATGATGTTCACGGTTTACGTCAACCTGATTTTCCAAATGTAAGAAATCAGAGCTGCTGAGTACCAAACTTTCAAGTATGGCTAAAATTGTCGTCTTGCATCCACCAAAGTATGCTACTAGGTCTTTTCAGCAATCTAATCTAAAATGATTAACGAGAAATTCTTGCAATATTTTATCAATAAAGATTTTACAGAAATTTATTAAAGCTCATTTGGATGGTTTAATTTACCAACTGATAATTGAGACAGTGCTGTTTAACTCTCCCCCATAATTTTTAATACTATTATCAGAGTTATCAATAAAAATATTATTATTTTAAATGTTTTTAAAATATTGATTATTTTCAAATCTTATGTTTCTCTAGAAATTATAACTTTAATATTTTTTTATTAATTTAGGTGGAAAAATATATCAATGAAGAGAATTCTGTTAATTACCTATTCGAGGTTTTTGCCTACTTAAACATGGTAAGAATTTGAATAATAAAAAATAAGATCTGAAAAGCATCTCAATATACTTAGAAATATTTTTCATTATAGAATAACCCATTATCAGAGTATTTTTGTTTTATTGGATATATTTTCGCGTTTAGTGTTACTCTGTAATGGTATGTTAAAAATCATAAGTGAAGTGATAAAAAGTAATAAAATGTAAGCTTTACCAAATTATATTTAGTGTAAATAAAGTATCAACAAATATTATTACCTTTTTATGTACAAAGGTCACAGTTACTTTATTATAAAGTAGTTTAGATATAAGAAGGATATCTTGCTGTACTTACAAAAAGAAATCACGAAAACCATCATGTTTTTGTTTGAAACATTCAATTTCTTTTTTAATATTTTTTTCAATTTCACAAAAAATGTTATAAAATATTTAAATTGAAAAGTCTAGTTTTAAAATATACAAACTTTGGTTATGTTTTTGTCATTTTTGATGAGTTACTGCTATTAAACTAATAAATTTACATAATGAGCATTTTTCAGTAATTAAAGTTCTTTCAGTTTTAAAAATCAGAAAAATATGCAAAATTAAATTCTTTGTTTTAAATAAACGATGGACATATGTTAATCCGTCTACAATTTAATGTTCAAATTCATCCAATTTTTTTGTGAGATTGTTTTGTCCCTTTTCCGTCCATAGAATCATAAATTGTCAATACTCATGGGATTTGTGGTTATTCAAAAAGTGTAACATATCCTCTAATCCATAGACTGAATGAATTGTCATTCAAATATTGTCAAATAGTTGTGTTAATATCCATTATGTATTTGCAGCGTTAGGTTTACTTTGTGTCTAAAATAAGATCTAGTATTTTCTTTAAATATGAAGAAAAAAAGATCACTATTAAAACTTTTTCGGGTGGTTTAAGATCACAGATCATAAGCAACATGAAGACAAAGATGTGTGTTCGGCACGAAGTTAATAAAATTAATTAAATAATGATCTATAATATATAAAATTTGACTGTATGTCTGTGTGTGTGTGTTAAATCACAAATCAACGCCTGATTAATAAAATAAGTTAACTTATTTAAAAATTAAATTCATTGCTAATTCAGTTTTTGAAATAGTTGTTAGTAAACCATGCAAATCGAAATTTATAATTTTATGAGTCATTTATGGCTGATATTACTATTTTACTAGTTAAATAAACAATTGTTAAATTGGTGTTGAGAGTCTCATAGTAAAAACTGTCTAGATTCAAATTAAGGGATAATTTAAGCCTTTTGCTGCGTATAATGTATTTAATGAAAAGTTTTCGACTATAAGATAGTCCTTGTCAATCTATCTTATAGTCGAAAATTTTTTCATTAAATACATTATTCGCAGCAAAATGCTTAAATTATCACTTAATTGTTTTAATTAATAAATGCTTCTACCAAGAAATCATCACTTTATAATAATAATAATAATAATAATAATAATAATAATAATAATAATAATTTTTAAAAGTGTTTACATTAACCGATTTCTAAGTTTTAAATTTTAGTAATTAATATTTAACTTTAGATGATGAACCTGTAGTAAAAGGTAGCTTACAAGTTGTAAATATTTACTACGATGAATATTATAGTACTTCAGATATTTCAAGGGTATTATCCCTTTTTTAAATATATTATCTTTCATAATTGATATTCCTGCAGTGACCCTTTTGCACTATATTTGCACATGTTGGTGATTTATATTCCTAAGAATTACCCTGAATGTGTTGTTCACTTACACTAATAGCCTTATAGAAATTGTAATTTAATTATTAAATACCGTATTTATTTTCTTATAACACACATTTTCTTATAACACACAGGCTTTAATATTATCGTTCAATACTTTTTTAATTTTTAAAAACACTCAACTTTTAAACCCAACATGGTGGGTAAGAAGAATGCATCTGGGCGCATTTCTACAAAAGGATTCCACACAGTAGAAGTAAAACATATGAGAACTGCATATACGATACAATTTAAAAAAAATGTGTTGGATTTCTATGATGTAAATGGTGCGTCACAGACAGTTACCAAATTTTGGCCTGATCTAAAGTCATCATCGCCAGCTCGTGAAGCCAAAAGACAGTTAATATATCAATGGAGAAAAAATAAAGACCGAATAACAAAACTTGGGAATATGAATATGGTCAAGAAATTGAAAAAGATCCGACCACTAGGAACTTCCTCGAGTCTTTCATCTGAAGTCGAAGACGAACTTATTTTCTGGGTCCGAACCCTGCGCCAAAATGGTGTCCCCGTAACCGACAGTATACTTCGTACTAAAGCTCGTCTATCGTGCAGACAAACCGATGTTAATAATTTCTTAGCAAGCACTGGGTGGCTAAAAACCTTTAAGAAAAAATATGGCTTGTCACTCAGAGCTAAATCTCATCAAGGACAAACATCCATAGTCCTTCCAAATCCGGTAGCCACTCAGTTTGCATTAGACGTCCGACAAAAAATGATTGAATTAAATGTAGATTGTGTTTGGAATGCCGATCAAACGGCTGTTAATTATGAAACAATCCCCGGAAAAACCTTAGATAAAATAGGTTCCAAGACAATAATTCATACGAACAGCTGGGAAAGAAAAAGAGAGGATATCAGTATTATTGCTGGGATCTTCTAATGGACAGAAAAAACCACCTTTTGTAATATTTAAGGGTAAACAATCAGTTGTGGAGGCATCATCGTTGCAGAATAGAATTAATCAACATGGATTTGGTAGTTGTGTCTGGAAAAAAATACAGGAGATCAATAAAACCAGCACGACTCAAATATATTGCAACCAAAATGGCTGGTTTACAAGCGATATGATGGTTATCTGGCTTTATCATAATTTTTCCGACAATGTGGAGAAGCCAAGGATTTTATTATTGGATGACTTTACAGCACACTGGACAAGCGATGTTTTAGCCGCTGCAAATATCCTTAATATTACATTGATGAAGATTCCATCTGGTTTTACATCAGTTTGGCAGCCTGCAGATGTTAGCTGGAATAAACCGTTTAAATCGCACTTAAGAACAATGTGGTCTGAAAAATTAAGAACGGATATGGAAGCAAATGAAGGCATATTCAAAGCAAAAGTTCCCCAAAGAGATGTTTTGATTGATTGGGTTGACTCTGCCTGGGAGCAGCTGTCTCATGCTACGATGATTTCTGGATTTTCAAAACCGGGCTATATTGACAGACATGAAGGTATTGATGAGCCCCTGGGTCAGGGCATTCAAGATTCCAATTTAGTTGGAAATAGCAGCCTTTATCTGCCTGATCAATATTTTGAATAAACATTCTAGCTTTCCGTAATTTGAATGTACGGTTTTAATTTTCATATATCAAACAGAAAATTATTAAAGGTGTGTGTTATAAGAAAATAAATACGGTATCTTTTTTATAATTAGTTGTCTGGAAAAATAAATTTTTATTATTAATAAAGTTGGTTTGTCAACATTTACCGCAATCTACTATTTGCTCCCTAATTGCTAAATTTTAATGAATTAATTATATGTTTTATATCTCGAAAAATTATAATTGGATATAAAAATTACCTGTTAAAATTATTGTGATTTTTGGTTTTAAATTTTATTGTTCAATTTTCCATAAAAAAAGAATGTATAGTGATATTCCTGTTCATTATTCCTGCTCATCCGTAAATTTAAGCGAGCTTCCTTTCTCATTTCTGATCTAATTGTATAAGGTGTCTCAAATGTAGAATGGTATGATAATTGGTGGCGTTGAATAGTATGCTTTTTCAGCATTACTATGTCATTTTTTTCCAACAAACAAATGCCTTTTTTTATATTTACTAAAAAGCAATATGAATTTTTCAGTCACTATTATAGTTGTCACTTGGCTATATTTTTCGGTTTTCAGTAATTTTTAGATTCAAATTATTAAAATCTTAAATATAAAATTTTTAATTCATTAAATATGTATAATAGAAATTATGAATATATTGAATAAATAATATAAATCTAA
Source organism: Schmidtea polychroa (assembly GCA_959609185.1). Taxonomy (NCBI): domain Eukaryota; kingdom Metazoa; phylum Platyhelminthes; order Tricladida; family Dugesiidae; genus Schmidtea; species Schmidtea polychroa. Next base: position 160,399 of record CAUHTR010007610.1, on the reverse strand, counting down.
ATATTACTGAAAACAGAAAAAGATAACAAAATTACAATTATAATAGTGACTGAAGAACTATTTGTTTTATTATAATAAAATTTTATATGTTCAGTGAATATTATTTTATATACAAATATATTTATTTGTTTTATGGAATCAGTTTAAATTTACTGATAATACTTTTTATTTTTGTTTGATACTAATTCTTTCTATTGTATATTTTATTTCAATAAAGGACATGTGTAGTCAGAAATAATTATTTTCCTACCGAAACTATTTAATAACTCAATATATTTAATTAGTGCACTTTTATGGAATACACGCTTTTTTATTTAAGTACTTCATGAATCCAGAAGGCTATTGAACGATTGTAAATAAATAGATTGAAGTTTTTATATAGCCATTCATGAAAATGTGATTCAGTATGATAATTTAAAGTTAAAAAATGATATTTAATAATTTATTTTAATCTATTTTTATAGTATTTATTTTGTTGCCTACATTAACGGGTAAAGACGTTTTTAGACTCGAATGATACAAATAAATCTTCGAAAAATTTACTCATAAATACACTAATGCAAATTTCTTTGGTTCAATGAACATTAACATCCAGCAAATTAGATGTAACATTTGTCAAAATTCTTTCGCTTTTTTTGTCTAATCCTCTATTCATACAAAAAACTATATATGAACATAAAATCTTACTAAATCAATATTGAAATGTGAAAATATGTCAAATAAAAAGTGCAATGCACATGGGTTTCTAGATGTTAAATAAAATTGAAATTTTTTACTAGATTTACATCGAAAATCAATGTGAAAATATTTGATAAATATTAATATATTATATTAATATTATATTATAATTAAATACAATGTCAACGGAAAAGAAATCAGTGGTGAAATTTGAAAAAAAACAGTTCTTATAATATTATTAATATTGTTAATATTAATGTATAATATTAATGTTAAATAAAAACTAGAAGTCGAATTCAATTTGTATTCAAAAACTCTGACATAATCGGGTTGACTAAACAAATCATTAAATTGACGATTAAGCATTTATAAATAATAATAATAATTATGTACGCCATAATATAATACGAATATAATACTTTAATATGTATATGTTAATTTCTTAATAGTAATAATTCAGATGTACATTTATTATTATAATATTAAATTGTGCTAATAATTAAATCTTCCTCACATCCCCCCCTGTTTAAAAGGCCTTAGCCATTCTACATTTCGAATCATTGTTTTACCTTCTTTATCCATAAGCTCGTAACTTCTATCATGTAATTTTTTTATCACTCGAAAAGGTCCTCTGTATCTATCATCTTCTTTTTTCCTTATGTCTATCTTTACCAAAACGTTGTCATCTATTTTAAATTCTCTATTAATTCTATCTGCGTTTCTGTACTTAACATTTCTTTGCTTTTCTTGTATTTCTTCAATGATTCTAATTCGGTCATTATTTACTTCCTTTTTGTTTTGCCATTCTCTTGTTATTCGAAACCCAAATACTATTTCCGCTGGACTTTTCCCTAATGTACTTTGTACGGTTGCGTTCAAAGCAAATTCAATTTCTGGTAATACCTCTACCCAATTGCTTTTTAATCTATCTTTGATTGCGGTACTCATGAAATCTCTTATTGTTCGAAATTGTCGTTCTATTAATCCATTTGCACTATGATGGTATGGACTTGAAAATTGAAGCATTATGTTATGAGTTTTAGCTAATTCTTTCATCACACCTGATTCAAATGTCTTTCCACAATCTACTTGAATTATCCTAGGAGAACCGTATTTTAGAATCCAAAATTTCATTATTGTGTCAGCTGTTGTTTTCTCATCTTGCTTAGAAACTGCTGTAAGGGAAATATATCGAGTGCACATATCAATAATTCCTAAAATATACTTTTTTCCATGTACACTTGTTTTCAAAGGTCCACAAAAATCTACAGCAATTGTTTCAAACGGTTTCGACACTTCCGTTTTTAGTATCGTTTCCTTTGTTTTAGTTGTTAGTGTTTTTCTTTTTTGGCATAATTCACAATTTTGAATAATTTCTGTAGTTATCATTTGTAATTCATCCATGTCATAATTTACTTTTATGTAATCAATCACTTTTTTGCAACCTGCGTGGCATAGGATTTTATGCATTTCTTTGATAAATTTTTCGCGATTGTTTTTAGGAATCCAAATTTTATTTTCTTTTGTCATGATAACATCATCATCAATCTTAAATTTAGTTTTTACGTTTTTCATGATCAATCCTTTTTGATTTTCTATCTCAACATTATCCTTTTGCCAAATCACACCTTGCTTAACAGCTGTCATTGTTAAAAGTCTTGTTTTCATTTTTTCTATTTTAGGATTTTCATGAACTTCCATACATTGAGTACATCGTCCACATTTATCTCGAGATAAGGCATCTGCATTGGTATGTTCAATACCTTTTCTAAATGAAATATCCATATCCAAACTGCTAAGAAAATTTATCCAAGTTTGGAATTGTGCCGTGATTGGCTTTTTTGTTGTCATCATGAATGTTATTGCTTTATGGTCCGTTCTTAATTTGAATTTTTTCCCATACAAATAATGTTTAAAATGTTGAGTAAAATAATAAATGGCCAATAACTCCTTCCTTGTTATACAATAACCTATTTCATGCTTATTCATTGAATGCGAACCATATGCAATTACTCGCTCATGTCCCTGTTCGTCTAACTGTGATAAAACCGCACCAATTGTATCAAAACTTGCATCAGTATCCAAAATAAATTCTTTCTGAAAGTTAGGGTATATTAATACTGGTGTTTTCGATAATGCATTTTTTAATTCTTCAAATGCTTCTTCACATTTTTCTGACCATATAAGTTTTTCATTAGTCGTACCACATATAGACTCTAATATTCGTGAAAACATTGAATAATTTTTTATAAATTTTCTATAATAATTACACAACCCCAAAAAACTTCTTAGTTGTTTCAAACATTTAGGTCTAACAAAATTTTTAATTGCTTCAATTTTATTTTCATCCACTTTCACACCTTCATTATTAATTATATGGCCTAAAAATTTTGTCTCATTTGTTAAAAATGTACATTTTTCTGGATTTACTCGTAATCCCGCTTCCTTAATTTTCATTAGTACTTCATTTATTCTTTTAAAATGCTCTTCTTTATTTGTAGAAAATATTAATATGTCATCCAAATATACAATAGCTGTATTCCACAGAAGTTTTCCTAAAACCATAGTCCTTAATTTTTGAAATGTAGCCGGTGCTGCAGCAATTCCAAAAGGCATTCTATTAAAACAGTACTGTCCGCTCCTTGTTGAAAATGCGGTTTTTTCTTGTGAATTATTTGTTAACTCCACTTGATAATATGCACTTCCAAGATCTATAGTACTAAAAACTTGGATCCGTTGAGTGAATCTAACATTTGTTCAATATTAGGCATTGGAAATATTGTCTTTCTGTTATTTTATTGAGGTTTCTAAAATCCAAACACAATCTGATGTCATCCTTTTCTTTTTTCCAAACACATACCAATGGAGTATTCCAACTCGAATCACATTTCCTAATAATACCATTTTCTTCCAATTTTGTATAGCCTCCTCAATCTTTTCTTCTAAATGAGCCGGTTGTCGTCTAGGGTTCATGTGGATTGGGCCTTCAGTAGTTTTGATTTCATGCCTTAATAAATATGTTTTTCCAATGTCCCATTTATCCGCCATAAAAACTTCTTTATTTTCATTAATTATCTGATACATTTTATCTCCTTTTATTAAATCAAATAATTTTATTGCTCGACTAAATCTTTTCTCATCATTATTTGAGTTGCTAAATCTTGCCTCAATATTACAAATTTCATTAAAATTATTTTCTATTTCCGTATTTTCAGTTATACTATCGTTTATTTTCATTAACTTGATGTTGAATTGACGAAGTAAATCTATCCCACCAATAATTGGCGGTGAAACCTTTTTAACAACAACAAAAATTACATTCTCTTCTTTGTTACCGATTTGAATCTTCAATTTAACATTGCCAAATGTTTCCAATGGACTACCATTTGCACACCAAATTCCTTCATTGTGAGGTTTAATATCTATCCCACCTATTTCTTTGATGATCGAGCTATCTATAACATTCATTCTGGCCCCCGTATCCAATAGACAATGTTTAAAATAAATCCTATTAATCCCAACTATTATGCTTGGTCTTCCACCCATCTTATCATATACAATTTCTAAATCGTCATTTAAAACAGAAATATTATTTATATGTTTATCCAATGTTTCGTCATAAACAAACTTTTTATTGCTATTTATTAATTTTGCCTCACAAATACTTATTATCTTCTTACAATTCTGATCACATTTATTTTCAATTACATTAATTTCATCACGCATCAAATTACAAACATTAATATCAGTTTTATCTCTTATGTCATATATAATCTTACTGTTACTCTGATTATCTTTCTTCATTACATCATATTTTTTTAATTTAATTTTCACGTTTTTAATACTATCTTCTAAAATTACATCTGATTTAAATTTAATTTTTTTACATTTAAATTTGATTTAGATATACTGTCTAAATTATTATTACTACTTTTAAAACTATATATACTGTCTAAATTACTATTATTATTAAAAAATATACTATACTTATCTTGGCGCACACAATCATCATTATTACCCTTTAATGCATGGCTCCTATCATCTCGCCTAATGATGGAGCCCTCCCATTTGGGTGTTCATCACTTCGGGTAGACTGAGAATCCTCCGCTTCGTTTCCGCGGTCTTCCATAGCTGCCACTCTTCGATCGGCGTATCTGTCTTGATATCGTCTGTTATCTTCGTAATTTCTAGATTGGTTTCTTCCTGATGATCGTGTGTCTGCTGTTCCCCAACATTGAAATCGCAAATGACCACGTTTTCCACATCCTGAGCATGAAATCGATGGACATTCTCCCCGGTGATGGCCAGATTCCTTACAAGCGTTGCATCTCAATTCCGAATTTATCGTGTTATTTTTGCATTCTCTAATCATGTGTCCTTCTTTTCCACATCCATAACACTTCTTTTTTGGGCATTCTCGACTCGAATGTCCTAGTTCTTGACAATTCCAACATGTGACAACGCGACTTCCACTTGCTCTGTTGTCTCTTTGGTAATACTTTTGATTAGTATTCCTTCCAGAATCGAATCTTTGAGTGTGCGGAATAGAATTGAATCTTGGTTCAAAATTTCGTCTTTCTTGAACATTAGAAAAATTGCGTTGTCGATCTTGTATATCGGCAAATCCTTGTCGTTTCTTTATTACGTTTGCGAACGTTTCTTTCCTTTGCATAACTGCAATACTAGAAACTTCAATGTTGATAGCATCAACTTTACGAATTACGTCCTTGATCTCTTCGACTTTTAAAGCGTCTCGCATCTTGATCTCTTTTTGGATTTCTTTGTCTTTGACACAATGTATCAAAAAATAAGCGACTAATTCGTTTTTATCCCACTTGTGTTTCAATACTTTGTCGACCATTTTCTCAATCTTTTCGAAAAACACTGGCGCTGCATCGTTATCTTTCTCATAATTGTATAAGTTCAAAAAATCGCCTATCAGTGTTGACGGCTTCTTGAAAGCTTCTCTGAGTCTATCTTCAAAATTAATAAATTTGACATCGACGGCTTCATAAATCGGTAAAATATCTCTTGAAATAAGGCATTTTATCATCATATTTTGGTTATCTTGATCTAGACCACATAACTGAAAATATCGCTTACATTCTTCAATGAAAGTTTCGATTTCGTCTCTTCCGTCGTAAACATCCGGAATCATCTTGTTCACTATTGCCAGGGTCGCCATGTTAAATAAAACTAGAAGTCGAATTCAATTTGTATTCAAAACTCTGACATAATCGGGTTGACTAAACAAATCATTAAATTGACGATTAAGCATTTATAAATAATAATAATAATTATGTACGCCATAATATAATACGAATATAATACTTTAATATGTATATGTTAATTTCTTAATAGTAATAATTCAGATGTACATTTATTATTATAATATTAAATTGTGCTAATAATTAAATCTTCCTCACAATTAATATTATATTATAATTATATTATTAATATTATTAATGTTAATGTATAATTTGTTGCAAAATGTTATTCATTTGTTTATTTTGGAAAACGGAACTTGTCGCTGAGTATAAATGATTCTTTAATTTTAAATAATAAATAACGTTAACGTTTAGCTGTCGAAACAAATTACCGACAACGGTCTATCCCGTCAAACTGCTTTTTGAGCAATCATTGAATTTGGAAAATGATGTGCAAAATATTGACAACGCTCTTGTGAAAATCAGCAAATATCGACAGACTAATCTCACGGATAAAAAGCACGATATTCTCATTTTTATAAGGTAAACTATTAAAATAAAAATTCTATTTGATAAACTCCGTGAAATCAGATAATTTGCAATAATTAATTGAGAAATATTTCATTTATTAATATGATTTATGAAGACGATTATCAGTTAATTTCTTGATCGAAAATGTTTTGTGAGAAATTAATTGCAGTTTTTCTCGTGCAATTTTATAAGCCGTTTCGATCTTGATTCTGGAAATTTGAATAATTGTTTCATAAATTTTAATTTTGCAATTGTAAATTTGGATTTTTAGAAGAAAGTAATATTTTATATTTGGCTATGAAATTAATATCAATTAAAATTAATTTATATTCTTCACATTTTATGGAATAGTTTCCTTTTTTTATTTTCAGACGAAATGAAATGAAAAAGGAAATTGAAGAAATGAAAATTTATTCTTTTAATAAAATTAAGAAAATTTTCCCCTTATTTCAGTCACATAATCCTATTTTCTGTCTTAACCTTATGATGTAATTAATATAAAGTTTTATTATAACTTTCAATTTTAATCAACATTACATTCAATTTTGTTTCAATGTTATTTGATAATACATTTTTCACGATCAAATTATTCATAATTTATCCATTTTAACGATTTAAATTGTTAAATATTAAAAATTTATTTTAAATAATTTTAATTTACTGATTTAAAGTTTTACTAAATTTAAAATAAATATTAAATGGATAATTATATTATATTATTATTTTTAATTATGTAAGTCGCAGAACAACCGCCTAGAATGGGTAGATATATTAATATATACATTTTCCGTATAAAAATTAGTATATAAATGGTTATTATTGAAACTGATGTTATAGAGAAGTTATATTTGTATATTTTCTCTATGATTCTATGCTAATTCTTTAGAAAATTAAAAAAAGGTATATTCATTTTAAATGAAAGATTTTCTGGGGAATCTGAGTATAAAGACCCCGCAGATGATTATAGTAAAATAAATTGATATAAAGTATGTTAAATTCGTTTTAAAATTTTGAAACATTTATGTCAGGTTGGAAATATGCGGGTAATATGTGGCAAAATAAAATTATTATAAAAACTCAAAAACTTTGCATCAGTGATGAATTAGTTATATTAAGGATAGAAGTATACCCTTTTCGATAGGGACACCTGATGACAATTAACTATTATTGAAAATTTAAATTTTCATATTTATTGCGTCCATAAATTATAAAAATATAAAGTGAGTTATATTAAATAAATTAATTATAATTGTCATTCTTTTTTTAAAAATTTAACAATTATATTTTAAATTATTTCTCTTTGTTTTAATGATGAAAATTAACAAAACGTTAATCAAATATTTATCATGAAATTTATAATAATAAAAATTTATATTTAGTGGTTTGTCATTTTCTTACTATTCTGGAAGGACTTTCATGAAGGGAATGTGTCACTATAAAAAATCAGCAGCTCTAATTACTGTAAGTATTCTAATTTTTAATCATTATTTCCCTTATTTCTATCAATACTTTAATATTTTAATAATTAAAAGAATAATTTTAAACTTTTAACTCGAAGTTCTTAATAAATTCTAGCTTTATTATTCCTTAGTATTTTTTGTACGAGTCATAATCATAGATGTCATTAATAAATTTATTTTTTCTAAAATTTGGGAGTTGTCAAATTAAATATTTAAACAACTTTCATCTTGACAAATTTAGCTATTTTTTTAACATTACTGAATTGGTATATAATTTAAATATTTAAAAGATATTATTATTAAATTTGGTTGTTAATTACTATTATAATTTTAAATATTTATTTTGTTAATAGTTGATTCTAAATATAACAAATAATTTTGTGAACTTAGTTAAATAATAAATTCATTACTAATTAATTTTTTAAAATCGTTATTAAATCATGTAATATCTAAATTTATAATTTTATGAATAATATACGACTGGCGTGGACAGGCTTAGTGTACTAGTTTAATATTAAACATTCTTACAGCATTTACAGATTGAGCGGTTGGCAATTGGGCTGCCCTATATATATATATATATATTGAAAGTTCATTAAAAACAATTACTCTAAAAAGAAAATATTGAATGTATGATTATGCTTTGGATTGAAGATTCCTTTAAATAAGATGCTGATTCAACCAACAATTCAGTATATTTGTTGATGATTATGGGCTATACGTGTTAGCTCATGCTATTCTGGTGACACTACGAAATGGGAATAGAATGGTCAAGTTCCATCCAAAAGGTTTTTATTCATTTGATAGTTCAATATGTCTGTCAAGTAAGTAGTAACAAATATTTGATTGTAACTCCTAGTAATATAGTCTAATTCAATATTAAAGGTGATATTTTGACAATAATTAATTTGATCTACAAAATTCAATTGGTTAATAAAATTTACAAATACTATATATTAATTATTTTATGATTAATGAAATTAAATTAATTGATAAATTCATAAGATTTTAATCTATTCTACCAAAATAATTACAATATTAACCGTTTCTATTAAACTTTTACAATGAGTTAAAAAACGATTAAGTTACTTGATATTATATTCTTTTATTCAGGATTTTTATTCGAGGTCTGCACTGCGAACTGCGTCTATAATCGCACACGAACTCGCCCATAGCCTTGGGATTGATCATGATTCCGCCCATTGTAAATGTCTTTACAACTCAAACAAATGTATTATGTCAGAGAAAATTACAAAGTATATTAAGATTTTTTAATGGAAAGATTTAAAGTTAAGAAAATAATAAAATATTAAGGAAATATATTAAAAACATTTCCGAAAATTCAATCATAGCAAGTAAAAATAAAGGAAGAACTTTAAAAAAATCTTAAAAATCTAAAGTTAGAAAGATTGATATATAACCTCGAAATCTAAAGGTTTACTATTAATTAATGAATTTTTTTGTTTTAAATATTGTTAATGTTAATATTAAGTATTAGTAAAACACTTTTTATTTTAATTGATTTTAAAATTTAGAATTACATTTGTTTCGTTTCCAAAGAACATAGATTAATAAATTCTAATTATACTATACGTTCTGTCGAAATATGTTTATAATTAGAATTAATTGTTGTTTTTATACAAACGAAATAAAATGAATTATTATTAAATAAATTATAATGAAATAATAAATCTCATATATAAAACTCTAAATATGTTTGTTTGTTTGTTTGTGGATTTGTTTGCTATATTTTGCTGTTCGCATAGCCTAAACCGCGGCACCTAGATAGTTGAAAATTTACAGAAAACACCTCGATATAAAGTACAACATTTATTTTAACGCCGTAGTTTTTTTTGCCTGCTAATTGTCAATTATTTTCATGAACGACTGTTTTTGAAAACATTTAATTTCTCTGTCATTAACGTATAAAATCTTACAAATTAATATATGTGTGAGATTTCGTTACTTTTCATTTTCGTTATATACTTTAGCTTATGGTTTTAACGCCATAAGTAAATCTAATTATCTTTTAACTACTAATTATTTAGATTACAAAAGTTTATACACCAAAAAATATGTAAATTTTCAAGGCTATTTTACTATAAACAAAAACTAAATCGGCTTGGATAAATGTTATGAAGGAATGAAGAAATGTGTTAGGAAGTTAGGAAAGTTAGATATTTCAATATTTTAACTGAGATAATTGACCCGGAATTTAAGAATTTGAACATTAAAGAATGATAAGGAGATTCTAACTCTACAAATGACATGGCAGTAATTATGAACAATTCATTATTTTATGCTATAAATAATGTGAAAAATGAAACTTAGTAATTTATTAAAACATTAATTAATTAGAAAAATATAACCGTAGCGAAGGGCATACGGCTAGTTAAGTATATAATAATTTACGAAATCTGTGAATCCTCAGTTACTAATAATTATACTCATTATTATTATTAAATGTAATATTACCATAACTTTTATTTTTAATCAACAATATTACATTTTTATTTTAATATTCTTTGAAAAATTAACTTTTCTTTGTCGAATGATGTTTAATTTATTCAATTGATTTTTGTAAATGCTATTTATTTTTGTAAATGTAATATTTAAAAAGGAATCTGTTTAAATACTGGGTTTTATATTTTAGTTTTTAATTTGATAATAAGCTTAGTAATAATTTGATAAATTATAATCTGGAATACCAATACTGTAAAGGGACTAATTAATAAAATTAAATATAATAAAAATATTAAAAATTAAACAAAATAATCTTGTCTTTCGGAAAAAAAATTATTAGTATTTTTTAGAAGTTCATAGCAAATAATTTGGAACCATTAACCCGCTGATCGAGTATCCCGCGGTTTACGCGTGCAGCATCTACTGGTTTAATTATACACATCCCGCGATTTGGACGTGCTCGCATTTATTTATGTTTTCTCACGTTGCTATTCCTCGATTTCCCCGTCCAAAGCTGTCTTTCTGTGCTAATAATTTTATGCATCCCGATTTCGAAGTACTAAAATTATTTCAAATACATATTTTTTAATCAAATTTGAAAAAAAACGCGGTCAGGTTAATAAAAAATAAATTAAATCATTTCAAAGAATTAATTTGATGTTTATATTGAAAAATATTTGATAAAATCGCTATTGTTTCAGATAATGATATTTCTTCAGAATCATTGAAGACTTTTTAATTGGCGCTTCTATAGCTTTTTACTGCTTGTAGCAGACAGTAAAAATCGGATTTCTTTAGACAATTTCTATTTTTCTCTAATCTCCCCGTCGTTTGTTTATGTTATTTATTTTTTGTTTAACTACTAAACTTAATTAGAAACATTTCTAATTTTTCATATTAATATAGAAAATAATAAAAAATTAATAGCAAAAACTATTTGTAAATCCTTGCAATAAAGAACTTTGAGCAGACAGTCATTAAGACATATTATGCAAAGATGTGTTATTCCTCGAGAAATCTAAATTTGCCCTTTTTCGTTTATAAATATGAACACTTTTATATAAGGTAGCTAAACAATTTTGAATAAAATATAATTGAATAAGAAACTTTATGTTTTATTGACTATGATTATAAAATAAAATAATAAAATAATAAAAAAATAAAATAATTTTTTATAATTTAAATAATAAAAAAATATATGGAGATGAAATCTAGGAAGCTGGCCGAAAACTGGATCAATGTTAAAAAATAATTTCGTGGGGGAAATGCATGAGACAGTGTGAAAAGCATAAAAATAAAAAAAGTATAATTAATTTTTTCCTATTTTATTTCTCAATGGAATTTAGTACAGAAATACAAAAATAACGTCATTTGCAATTAGTTTCATAGAATTTTTCTAATTTCGGTATTGATTGTGCTAGTTTACTCCTGCTTCCAATGATAATATTATAATAAGCAGGGCAGTGGAAGATGGGTACAATGCGTGATCGTAAAAGCAGGCAGGCACTAAGGCAAATAAATTGCGGAAGGCGTCCTTTTTTAATGAATCATTATTTTTGAAATTTGTTTTCACTATTAGTGTCTTAGTATAAAATTTTTTATTACACAAATATTAATAATTTATTACTTCTTGAAATCAAAGGCGGCATAAAGAAATTTTTACACACTTTTTTCGAAGCTTGATAATAAATATTATTATATAGAACCAGCTAACAATTTTTTTAGGTTATTAAAGTCGATACTGATTCTGGCTCTTTTTGCTCTTTATCTCAATTCATCAAATATGACCCAACGCAGGATAATTTATTGAAACTCAAACAAAGTGTTTACAATATTGTTAATCATACTTTTAAACTGCATCTTTAGACAATAACCTCAGGGTAAGAATCCTAATGTGAAGGTGCCTTTATTTATCTATAAAATTTTTACTTTTTTATTTGATTGTGAGTATAGTTTATAGCATGTTTTGTTCTCCGTTTTTGTTGCTTATTTTGTTCTTCGATCAACTAGCAATTGGTTATTAGCATATTGGTTATTAGTAGCGTTCTTTTCATAGGTTTCTCTCGTTCAAAAAATTCAATTAAACAACATCAAAACTATTTCAAAACTATTTCATTTTTCTAACAAAATAATTAGGTGAACGATATTTCGCCATTATGCTAACAGACTCTTTGCGTAATTTATTTTTGAGGGAAAATTATTATTTTATTTAGTCAATTACCTTTCAGGGCTTTCACGTGGCTCGGATTTTCTACATAGCTACTAAATTATTTATTTATTTTTAATTAGTTTATATTTTTTGAATCTTTATCTGGGACCATCCATTGATTTTATGTCATTATTATACCTGTATTCGTCTCATCATTTGACATCCATACGCAGACATTGCCTCTTGAATATGTTACTCCCTCTGTCCAAAAATGATAGTCCAGTTTGACTTTAAATCGTAACACTTTAAAACGTAACAGTGATACTTAAAATGCAGTTTTGTTATTTGTTCAATCAATAAAATAAAATTATTTAATGTGTTTTTACTGTAAAAGGTTTTACAAAACCGTTCAATTTTTTATATTCTCTATTGACAATCATTTTGGGAAAAAGGCTAAAATTCAACTGGACTATCATTTTTGGACAGAGGGAGTAATTTTTAATTTTTGAAATTTAAATTAATTTATCAATTTTGAGCTAGTTTATACGAACCCAACAAGCTTATAATATTTTTTTTTATTTTGGCCACATTTGACCTGTTTTTTATGATATTTCATTTATTTTCAATTTGACAAATGATCAAATGTTTTATTATACTCAACAAAAATTTTAAGCTTTGCCTTTAACAAGTGTTATTGTTAATGTGTATTGACAAAGTCAAGCCCGAAAATTTCTGTTGATTATAAAAAAATATTTGATCTTCTCTCAAAATGAATGTAAATGAAATATCGTATATTTTTATATATATTTTTTATTACAAAGCAGTTTAAACAATATTATTAAAAATTAGCATTGAAAATGTTACGGTATTTTGTTTATAAAAATGTTTATTTTTTTTGTTTAAAAATTCAAAATATTAGCCAATTGAATTTGAGAAAATAAGAATAAATGAATTGATGTAGTAAAAAAATAAAAATTTCTATAAAATACCTTATCACGCTGGAATTGTTATAATTAGAATAATAAAAGTGCTTGTTATTGTAATTATTACAACTTTCAATTGATTTTATAAATTTAATATAGTTTAATAGGTTTGTTATGAACTAATTAGTAATTAATTAAGTAATTATAATATATTTCCAAATTTAATTTTAAAACATATTTTGATTCAATGTAACATTTATTGATTAGTACTTTTATTTTACATGTTAAGTTTTATATTATTAATTAGATTACTATTTTAATTTACACTTGCAACTTAATATTAATTTTTATTAAAATTATTAAATATTAAATATTATATTCAATAGTTGTGGATTTTTTTTAAATATTAAGTATATTGTTTTTTGGATCAGTGGTAATTAAAATTTTTCTTGCTACCCACTTTCAATCCAATACAATTTGTTGCAATTCAAACAAAATTTTATTTCTTTAAAATTCTATTAAAATTGTACATTTTACAACCTAACAATCTATTGTAATTATAAATTTCATAAAACAAGAACTATTTACTTTTGGAAATGGATTTAAATATATAAATAAATTGATAATAATATTTCTTTACTGGATTCGTAGTCAATCTTTTTAATAAATACAATGTAAATTAATAATACAAAAAATTTTAATATGAAAAAATAATTTATTTTACTACTGAAAAATATATCTTTTAAGTACTTACTATTACTAACATTGGTCATCTACTATTCGAGTAGCAGACAGGTATAGAAAATATTTATGAAAACACATAAACCAGGGGTCTCAAACTTAACTCACTATGACGGCCAATTAAGAACAAAAACACCGATTCGAGGGCCGCATCAAAATTTTTTTATGAATGTTTTGTTGTTGATTAAATTTATAGATTCATTGAGAATTTGAAATTTACTTTTTTGTTAAATGTTGGGTGTTGTTGAGGGCCGCGTGTTTGAGACCCCTGACATAAACCAAGAAAATTAGTCCCAATAGTGATTTAAGAAAGGAGATAAGGTTATTTTAAAATAAAAAAACAGATTACTATAACTAATGTACAATGGTTCATGCGAGGTAATTGCTTTGACATATTTAATATTATCCTGATGAATTAGAAGAGAAAAATAATCATCAGAAATCCAAGACAGGTAGAGATTTTCCGTTTTAATACAACAAAATTTATTATTGTAGAAACTGAAAAAAAAACCTAAGTTTTGAGAGTAACGAATAAATAAAAGAATGGGAAATTCCAAATCGAGTTAGGAGAAAATCTATCAGATAACGAAAATGATTCATGTTAAAAGGGTGCCTTTTATATAAACAATATTAATATGAAAGTATAAAGTGATGATTTCTTAGTTGCAGCATTAACCACTTCGGGGGCTTACACATATGCGCGTGACTCTCCTTGTTGATAAAACACAAATGTTTGGAGAAGAAATCAGTTCCCGTCGGGTACACATATGTGCGTGACATTTCCAAGAGTATTTTTAATTAATAATTAATTAATTAATTAATTAATTAATCTTAAATTTTTTCGGCCCACTTGGAAAGACTTAATAATTTGTAATTCTTATAAATTTTTATTGTTGTCCTTCGCTGAAAGAGAAAGAAAACAAAATTTCTATAGTAAAATATTTAATATTAAAATCAGAAATCAATAAAGAAAATTGACGGGAAAATAGAAAATTAGGAATTTGTATAGATTTGTATAACCCCTAGAATATTGAAATGTTTTCTAAATTTCTCGTGGTACACAGATTGAAAATAATTATTCCAAAAAAATTTGAGGAAGACACTAACAGAACTCAAAAGAAATTCAGCAGTTACAGATGTTGGATTTCTAAATAATGTTAATAGGGCTCTGACACTAATCTCACTCCTCACTCTCTTTGGTTGATAATAAAATAGCAAACAAATAACAAGTCTTATTCTTGAAAAACAAATACACAAATTCTGAAAAAAATTGACAACTAATTTCAATATAAATTTCAAGCGAATGGGCTTTTAGATTTGTAAACTAATAAATACATAACAACTCTCCGAGTAAATTGAATGATTACAAATTTGTGCAATAGCTGATGGTTTGATCTCTACTCTCAGCAATATTTGGAACTCTGTGCAATATAAAATAACATTATTCAATATTGATACCTGTCAAACTATTTATAAAATTCTTCAGATGCAATTATCACCTGTTTAAGGTTTCTCCAATAATGAAATCTTTCTTCAAGTTGGTTTTGCCACAATTACTTCCCCTTGGTTTTATTGTCAATTTTTCCTTTCACATCTGAGACTAAATGCCTATTTTTGATATTGTTTCTCTTTTTATACTTGAACTTTTCTTTATAATTAATGGTTTTAGGCTGAAATAATATTCAACAATCTTTCTTTTAACAATTGGAGGCAATGACTCAAATGTCACCGATAGTAAATTATTGCTTGAAATTCAGAAGGAAAATTTAATGAAATATATCAATTACAATTATTATATGAAATATGAAAATAAACAATGCCAACAAATGAAAAAAAGATATTTTAGAATTCGATCTTTCTTCATTAAACTTAATATTTAGTTTGTTCCCACATTCAATTGGTTTTGATTCCATAAAATTATCTGGAAATTAAGTTTACCATGCTCTTTTATGATTTCAATTTCAAGATCTTCATTAGTTTGATAATTTGATGATGAATTATATTTTGACACTAAAAAATTATTATATGATGTTTGAAATGACATTAAATACAAATAAAAAAGGCAAGGATGTATGATAAAATTTCGATAATTTAAAAATCAAAATATCTTTTAATTTAAACAAAGTTTATTTGCGCCAAAACAAAATTTAACAAATTTAACTTCATAATTTTAGTTTAAAGTTGCTATGAAGATATTAACAAATAAACGAAGGACGTATAAAGTGCCCGAAAGCTGTTGTGCAATTGTTAGTATGCATGGCATAGTACTATAGCTGTTTGCAATTTATTGACATTTTGGAGTACATTGCAATATCTCTGCGTTGTAGGCTCGGTATCAATAAATCGATATGGAATTCGTTGATTTGATAACCAAGAACATGAGTGAAATTAGGATAAAATTCATTAAAGATCTTAATTAATAATTTAAATAGAAATTCAACAATTATATATGATGAATACTCTTTCAAAACTAGCTAAATTACCTGAACTTGCTCTAGGTCAGTGATTCTTAATTTTTTAAAGTTAAGGAACATCAAAAAGAAATCTGAATTAATAATAAAATTTGTATAAATATTCATTTTATTTAAACAAAAAAACATAAAATAAGAAAAATTCATTATAAAATAGCCAATGTTTCATATTTGACGGAGCACTACTTTAGAGTGTAGGAGCTATAAACTCATTTGCCAGAACATGGTACAATCATATTGTGTTATCATTTTCCATGTTTAAAAGTAGTTTTTAAAATATTTGAAGTTTTGAGACAACGAGACTTATTTTTATATATTTTATTCAACATTAATTTTTATTTTTAATTTTCATATAATTCATTTATTTAGTATATTAGAGGATTTGTCTGATTCTATGATAAATATTTGATATAAATATTTTTTATTTAATAATTTAAAAAATTATAGCAAAAAAATAAATGTTTTTTTCATTGATAATTTCCAAGTAATTAATTCAGTGCATAATTTTATGTTCATTTGCTTTCTCTCAATGGCATTCTCTCATTGTTTAACTTAATTTACTTAAAATTTTATTCAGGAAGTAAATAAATATTATACACGCAGATGAACTTTTTGTTTATTATTATTATTATAACTAAAATAATAATAATAATTATTATATAGTTATTTTTAAATTTTTATATAATGAATTATTTATTAAAATCTTTAGTTTTTCTTGCATCTAATGATAAAGAATTTGTAAATAATTTTAATTGTATAAAAAATGAAGTTTTATTCTGAGGGAAATTAATAGTTTCATTTTTTCCTTTTTCAAGACTTTTTTAAGACTATTTTTCTCTTTCATAAATCTAGCAGCAAGCTGCAGATAAAATGTTAAAAGGCGAAGTAAAAAGTTAAAAAACAATCATAATTATTTATTTATAAAATTATTGGATGAATATTAATGAAATTTTTTAAAAATTAGTCCATTACGCTTGTTCTCGTGCATAATGTCATTCAGCCATATTTCTCACACTTTTCTATTTGTGCAATGCAGGCGTAATGGGTAAAAAGCAAATTTGGTAAAAACCAATATTTACAGTTTTTTCATCAAGAACTTAATTTCAATATATTATTGCTTCTCAATTTTTCGTATTGCAATTCCAAAACCTGAAAACTAAAGGTTAAAAATGCATATTGCGTAAACTTCAAAATATAAGTCACAGATTTTATGCTTGATATTATAGTTGAGAAAAATGTACCTCATAAAAAATTAATTTAAGTTTATAAATATGGAAATAGTTTTCGTTCATTGTGAAGGAGGTCCGTGACCTACAATTTGAGAAGGAATAAAATATATCATTCATAACATTCATAAATTTTCTATCTCAATAATTTTAAATTAGGAGTCACAAAAATTGTTTTTTATTTGGAATAAACAAAAATTGGTCAACGTAGCAAAATTATTAGAATTTTTTTAAATAATTTAATTAAATTTAAAAAATCTCATAAATAATAAAAAATTGTCTTAAGGCGAATTATTAACAAGCCGAAAGAACTCGGTCTCAACTGAAATAGAAATTATTTAAGATTTATTTGTTATATTTTGTAATATTTATCATTTTAATTTTATTTATTTTGAATTTATTCTTTTAATGTATTCTTTTTGTTTTAATAATTTAATTTGATATTCTTAAAAAAACTAATTTTAGCAGCGGTTTCTTTTCTCTTTTAAATATTTTTCAATGATTTTCTTTTGGCTATGGTTTCTATTTTCCTTAAGTTCTTTTTTCTTTATTTATTATTGTTTTGTTCTAACTTTGGCCCTTTTATTTATATGGTTGTCAGATTACTGGTTTAAATTACTTTTGATTTATATTACAACTTTCAATGGATTTTCTCCATCGGATGTTAGATTTGTCATAGACCAAAAAGTCTAGAAATAGGTTGTCCAAAATCATAAAAACTTTAGAGACCGTACTGTAAAAGTAAATTTTGGAAAAAGAATAGTGGATCGTATAATAAAGTCGGTAGTAATGTGGTTTTGATATTGTTTGCTTTGTTTTGTTGTTATTTAAGTTAAGAAAAAGTGTTTTCAGAAGCGATTCACGGGATACCCCTGAAATATGGAACTAAACAATCAATTTTCTTTTCTGAGTTATAATTAAACTATTATTATTTGCTATTATTTCTATTATTTTTATTATTATTAGATCTATTCCGGTGATGTGGTCAAGTTGTTCCGTTCAAGCTTTAAACAATTATAATAATACAGGGATAGATTTTTGTTTAAATGATTTGCCAGATTTTTCAGAGTATAAAATGATAGATATAAAACAGAATTGCAGAAAAGTGAAATCGCAATCCTACGGATTCTGTGGTTTGAAAAGTAAAGTAATAAATAACAGAAGTTATTAAAATATAATTTATACACATTTTTAAATTCTTTTCAGAATTGGAATTTAGTTCCATCCATTTTTGAGCATTGCTGTAATATTTCATTCTGTAAGCTTATGGCTACGTCTCAATGTTCATCTGGAGATTGTTGTGATCCGATCACTTGCAAATATCTCCCGTCGAACAATATTTGTAGAGCTTCAATGAATGAATGTGATTTGACTGAGTATTGCACTGGAGATAGCAATGAATGTCCACCAGATAAATCCCTTGATAATGGATCTAAATGTCACAATGATGAAGTTTGTTTAAAAATAGCATTTGATTGCATAAAATATTGGGTCCAGGGTCATTGTTACAAAGGAATTTGTGGATCTTCGAATTCAGCATGTCAACTTTTGTTTGGACCGAATTTCAAAACAGCAAGAGAAGAGTGCTATCTTGAAAATATGAAAGGAAATTCATTTCAGGGGCATTGTGGATATAAGCCGAATATTACAAATTCATACATTGAAATGGAATATCAGTATTTTTATTGCTCACGCAAGTTTGTTTTAATTTTCTAATAAATTTTAAAAATTTCATAACAAAAGAACAATATTTTGATCAAAAAGGCAAAAAAATAATAAATTATCATTTATCGAATCAACATCTATGATTATACATCAGATAATACAAAGTTAAGTACATGACATCATGTGGTAAATCTGCCGACTCGAGAAAGAAGAGATTAATAAATAAAAGGGCGAATTAATAATGTCAAAAATTAAAAATGATTATTGGTCGTATTTACATATGAAGGGCCGTAATCAAATTAATTAGAAATGTTATAGAATCTATAATATAGATCTTATTTACATACAAAAAGGCTATGACAAAATTTCAGAATTTAATAAACGTTATTGAATAATAAATATAAAAAAAAGTTCGTGGATGTCGCTTAGCCATATATTTAAACTTTAACCATTCTATGAAAATAGTTTGGATGTTTGAATAATTTTTAATGGTTAACGTATTGGCATTAAATAGTTTGTAGACGACATACTTTGCGGTCGGGGAAGCGTAAGAATTCGAGTAGTGTACTCTGCGAGATTTTGAACTTCATCCCCATCTGACGCGATGATTTATTATTTTCAACTTTTATAGCACAGACAATTAAATTAAATCTTGTTCTCAGTTTTGAATAGCTATATGACTTTTCTTCAAATTTTTATTCTCGTTTAGTGGTAAGTTTATAAATGTAAATTATATGTTTATAAATTTTCACGTTTTATTCATTTTTTAAATAATATTTCTATACATTCTATCCTTTTTGAGACACCCCATAACTTGATCAGGTGGCCAGCAGTTGTATGACAGTAACATCTTGAATCGGTGGTTGCCCTATACCATGCAGGCTGCTCTGATGACCCATAATATAGTGAAACGGTAAGCCAAAATTACGTGAATCGATTGTATGGTGGCGAGCTACATAAGTCTATTACTAAACCCTGACTTGTAAGGCTGGTCAGTTAATCCTACACCAAGTGGAGGTTAGAACGGATATGGTTTGGTAACCGGGAGACCAAATGTGGACGAACTTGACGCCCAATTTCTCAATGATGACGCAGGCGATCCAATTTCTGTTGTCAGTCGCGGTTGTCCCGGAAGGCATCAACCCAGTGATGAGTACTCGTTGTTGACCCATCGAAGTATCTTGAGTGCAATATGAGATTTGAGAGAGCTCTAAGGAGTTTCAAAATCTTGCGAAATATTATTAATGTAGTAGTTAGTAAGAATATCTTTCTTGGAGATTTAGACATTAGATTTCACATCGACAGAAATGTGATAAACCAATATAGATGGTTATTGATCACATTTACACCAATTTTTCTCGCAATATGCTCGCAACTAAGACTATCTTAAAAAATCTAGGAAAAAAATTATCGAAATGAGAAATAATGGCAGATCACTGCTCAAATATTTTGAAGATAACATTGAATAACATCAAACCAGGATTAGTTTCGAATAAAAAAAACCGAAATTGAACGAAAAAGAATAGCGGGCATGCAAATCTGGAAAAACACAAAGTATTAATTAATTAATTAATTGGTTAATGGGAAGTCCCAGCCAATTGGAGAATTCGAGCGATGAAGAAAACCCAAGCGCGACAATTAGAATGAATAAACAAACTGGGAATTTAGAGGCCAATTAGTTAAACAGTTTGGTACACGAGGGTAAATACAAGAAGGGGAATTACCAAAAGGGTCAACAGAAATAACTAATTAAGAAAGTCAAAACCAATTAGGTCAAAAACTGAGCAATTACGATTATGAAAGTATATAGGGAAACTCCAAATTCAGATAATCGGCTGTAGCCTCAGGTAGGGAATGAGAAATCGACAATAGGAATTTGATGAACAAAGTCATGAACTGAAAAGAGAATTATATAATAGGAACTGAAGAGTTAAAAAATGGAGTATTAAAGGAGTTCGGATCAGAGAGTGGAATATCAAATAAAAAGGTGAAACTTATTTTTTAATTGCACAAGATCGAGACTTTCCAGAGCGAAGTTAGATCAGGAATTGTGAACAAAATCGTGGTTAACTAAAAGTTGTTATCATTTATTGAGAATTGTAAATTTGCTATAAACAAATATACGTTGGCAGTTTGTGTTTATCAATTTTGGGACACGTGGAATCAGAGTAACTAACGGTTAACATTTTAGTATCATAAAACCTCTTATTAAATTTTCATTATAATTTCTGATCTCGTCTATCAATTTGGCGTTCAACGATACCCGATACCCGATCAATATTGATTTTGAATTTTAGTAAGTTTTAATTAATTTTGCACTTTTATTGATTTTACGTATATTTGTTATGGTTTCCTTTTATATATAATGTTTTTTGTTTTTTGCGCTAACCCCAACAATAAAAACTATTTTAGATTTTCATTCTTAAAACCAATATTAAAAATATCAGCTGTTGGGACATTAATTAATTATTTTAAAACAATATTTAAAAAAACAAGTTAATTTGTTTAAATATTGTGTTTGTTATAAAAAATAAATGTTTTGAATGTTTTTGTAACTATGAGTCTTACAAATGGTGTCAGAAACTCCGAAGTTGACCATGTCTCGGTCAAAATTCCGGCCATTTTTCAAAATCAAAGTCTATGGTTCAAGCAAGTGGAGGCCAGCTTCAAGATATCCAGAATTACAGAAGAGACCACAAAGTATTTTCATTTAATTTCAAATCTCCCAACAACGTTGCTAACAAAGTACGAACACTTACTGGACTCAGAAACCGAACTTCCATACACTACTCTGAAGGAAGCAATCTTAGCTGGTTTTGAACTATCAAGGACAATATCACTAACTGACCTGATGAGAGACGACTGCCTGGGAGATCGATCTCCATCAGAAGCGCTTCAACACATTACAGCACAAATACAAAGAATAGACACATCCATGGACCCATTCAACAGTCCTATATCTCGGGAATTATTCATGCGACTACTACCAAGATCTGTTCAAGACATCCTATTATCGATGCCATCGACGGACCTTCGGAAATTAGCGATCACAGCAGACAGAATAATGATATCAAAGCGTCAATCAGTGAAGGCAATTGAACACGAAGATTGCAATAATCAAGAAGTAGGAGACAAGACGAGAACAATCATGGAACTGCAGGAAGAGATAAATGCAATACGACAACAATTAAACAATAAAAACACCGGTAAGTTATGTTTTTATCATAGTAAATTTGGGCATAGGGCGATGAAATGTCAACCGCCATGTGAATGGAATGCAAATCAGAACGACAATTATCAATCGGGGAAGTACAACAGAGAGAAATATCAAAATTTCGAACCGTCAAACATATCGTCAAGGAACAACAACAACAATTTCAACAAAAACAGCAACTTCAACAAAAACGGTAACTTCAACAGCAACAACCACAGAGAGAACCAGGGAAACGAGAGAAGGTTTCATTGAACCCGAACAGTGAAACCTACAAAATCATATCTTCTTTCTCGGGACAAAACAACTCACAAATATTCGAAATACCAGCAATCATAAATGGAGAACAAATTGGCTTTCTCATAGATACAGGCGCTGATCTCAGCATCCTTCCCGCAAACCGTTTCAAGCCTGATAGAAATGGAGAACATCGATCTTTAGTATCCGCCAACAATTCATCAATCACATACCACGGGCAGAAAACGATTGAATTTACTATTGAAGGATTCAGAACTAAATTTATATGGTCTTTCGCTATAGCCGGCATATCTCGTCCAATTCTAGGTGCAGACTTCCTGGCCCATCACAAAATCGATGTTAGTTGTCATTCCAGATCAATATGTTGCCCTAGCAGTAACGAAAGAACAGAAGCGCGGAGAAGCCAATGTGCCAAGATCTGTGCTACAATCAACAAAGAAACCACATTAACCACGAAACTGCAAATTATCACCAATGGTTCCCCTGTAGCTCAAAGACAAAGACCACTTTTTGGAGAAAAATTAGTTGCAACAAAGAAAGAGTTTGACAGACTCTTAAATGAAGGTGTGATTCGGCCAAGCAAGAGTGACTGGGCATCTCCATTAGTAGTGGTTAAGAAGCCGGATGGATCATGGCGACCTTGTGGAGACTACAGAATGTTAAATGAAATAACCCAGCCTGACAGATATCCACTTCCGAGAATTCAAGATTTACTGAACAAGATAAACAACCCTCATGTATTCACTAAATTAGATTTGGAAAAGGCATATCATCAAATTCCGATTTGTGACGGAGACATTTCAAAGACAGCAGTCATAACACCTTTTGGATTGTTCGAATATACGAAGATGCCTTTTGGACTTCGAAACGCATCTCAAACGTTTCAGAGACACATGGACAACATACTCCGAGAACACCAGGAGCATTCCTTATCCTATATTGATGATGTTCTGATATTCTCCAAGACTGAAGCAGAGCATAAAGAACACGTGGCAAGGGTGATGGCCAGTCTTCAAGCCGCTGGTCTCACAATCAACCAGAGCAAATGCGAATTCCAAACCGAAAAGGTAAACTTTTTGGGTTTTGAATTAACAAAACAAGGAATAAAACCCTCTGAAGAACGCACGTTGGCAATCAGCAATTTAAAGAAGCCAACTAACAGTCAAGATTTACGACGTTTTATTGGTGGCATCGGCTATTATCACTGGCTAATTCCAAGGCTGTCGGATACACTGAGTCCACTGCATGACTTGTTACAAGAGTCGGTCAACAAAGGAAAGATCAGACCTTATCTACACTGAAAAATGCAAGTCTCCAGTTATGTAGTACTACGGATGACATTCTCATTGACAATTCTACGGGGGAAACCAGAGTAGTACTGCCAAAAATATTCCGACATCAAGAATTTCTAAGAATTCATAACATATCGCATCCAGCATCCAAACCAACGATAGAACTGATCAAGGCGAGATATGTGTGGCCTCAGATGAAAAGCGACATCAGAGAGTGGTGTAGACAATGTCAAAGATGTCAAAGTGCAAAAATAGCAAGACACACACATGCTCCTTTAGGCACTATAGAAACCAAAGGAAGGTTCATTACAGTCCATCTAGATATAGTGGGTCCCCTTCCGAGCGTCGATAACAAGAGATATATCATGACAATGATAGACCGAGGAACGTCATGGGTTGAAGCAATTCCTATATATGATATCACAGCAGATATGATCATAAAAACATTTGAAAGAGAGTGGATCAGTCGCTTTGGTGTTCCAGAAATTGTCATAACAGATCAAGGAACACAATTTGAATCAGAAAAATTCTCCAATTTCTGCAAGGTAATGGGAATCGAAAGGAGGCGAACAACAGCCTATCACCCTCAATCCAATGGGAAGATAGAAAGATGGCACAGAGCCATGAAAAACTCAATAAGAGCCGCGTCAGAAGACTCCTCCAAGATGTGGGCTCATGATCTCCCCAAGATTCTACTCAGTCTAAGAAACTGCACGAAGTCCAATGGGTCTCCATCAGCAGCGCAACTCACATTCGGTTGTCGAGCTAGATTACCCGGAGATTTTGTCATTAGTGAACCAACATTAACCGATATCGAAGAGAAGTTGACATCGATTCAAGAGGAAATCGACTCACAACTAAATAACAAACAAACAAGCCAACCAAAAGAACATAGTTTTGTAAGCAAACTATTAGTTCACTGCAAAAGAGTGTGGCTTCGATCTGAATTCAGGAAATCTTTAGAAGATCCGTACACGGGACCATACGACGTCATAGAAAGATCCGATGACAGTAAAACGTTAAAAATCAAAATCGGAGACCAAGTAAAGAATGTTAGCATCGACCGTCTCAAGCCATGGATTGGAACGGACGAATTGGCTCCGCAATCTTAAGGGGGAGTTGTGTTGGGACATTAATTAATTATTTTAAAACAATATTTAAAAAAACAAGTTAATTTGTTTAAATATTGTGTTTGTTATAAAAAATAAATGTTTTGAATGTTTTTGTAACTATGAGTCTTACATCAGCTAAATAATAAAATAATTCTATAACAGAAGTAAGACTACCGTGCACATTACACATAGGGGAGGGAGGCCTAAAATGTGCGAGGTACAATGGGAGGAGAGGCTTCTTTTGAAGTATTTTCGAAGTGAGTTTTTAACCTTTTATTTAATAACTTGAAATTATTTGATAATTTTATATTTTCTAAAGTTGTGCCTTAAATTATGTAATACATATAATATAATATATAATATATATTCCATTATTATATTAATACATTCGAATAATTATTTTATATTTAAATGTAATTTCAAAATATTGTTTTAATTGTCGAAAAAATTAATAAATTTAAAATGATCACTAGTTAATTTTAATTTTATTGAAATATTGAATGTTTTCATGTTTCTAGTAATATATAAATATTTAGAGATATTTATTGCGGTTCATTAAAATGTGATTTTAATTCCGTGACCAAAACACCGAATATTAAATGGCAACAATCGTTAGAAAATATTAATTATATTACATATGAAGATAAAATAAAATGTTATTTTGGTCAATATAATACAAATTTAACTGGAATATCTGATCCTACTATGGTTCCTAACGGATCAGCATGTGGTCAGAACAAAGTAATGTGCTTTAATCATTTTGATTTATTCATCTTTTAGTATTGTGTCTATCAAAAATGTATTCCTATTCCTGAAAATCACTGAACATTTTGATATTTATTAAATAAACTTAGCTTTTGATTTTTAAAGCGTTCAGACTTTTGTTGAATGACATAAAAATAAATAGCGCTGTATTTATTGTTATATTTCTCATATGCCTTAGTATAGGCGTTCCAGATCTTCATTTAATTGCAAAATTTAGATACTTAATTCACTGAGAGTGTAATAATATTTCGTTTCTGAAAAGAATAGATTTTAGTAGAATGAAAGCTGAAAAATTATGGAATGCGTATCAATGTAACTAATATTTTGGTGATTAAAATAAAATTGCTTCATTTTCTAGTTAGCAACCACCTAATGTCATTTTTTTAGAAAATCTCTAAGCATATCAATTTCATTAGATGAAATTCAATACTATGAATATGGACAGGCATTTTAAAGTACAGCATAGTGTAATTAGAACCTTGATGGTCAGATACAAAAACATTCCTTTCATTTACGATAACAATATTTCTTAATGTGTAATATATAATAATAGGAACCGAAAACACAACATCACAAAATGTTTACCAAATGCTGTTAACATTTTATTCCCGGTTCATTAAATATTATCAAATTGTGTGATGTGTAACTAGCCTTTCTTAGTTTGTTTAACGATAACTTGTAACACATGTTTATCTAATAGAAAAATTTAAATTTTGTAACTTATTGTCAGGATACATAATCTATTTATTTACTTAATTTATACACTATTTTGGAATTTCAAATATGGAATTCTGAATCTTTAGCATATATGCGTAGTATTGAAAACCTGCCAGAGAATGACCCATAAGATATCTCAACAATTATTGAAAGGTACTGAAATGGTCCATAAATGCGGAAGATAATTAACAAAAATGTTAAATTATGTCGATCGTTCTATTGTTTGGAAAATTAGCAGTTATGGGTACCCACATTCATGAAATCACCTGTTAGTCGGATTTGTGTCATCCTTATGAGAATCACCAGCACCAAACACTATCAGCTGATGAATGGCCATGAATAAATTCATTTAGGAGCATCTTCATTGAGAACTCCCAAATCCAACCATTCTGACTCCTGGATAAGCATGATAAAAAACCCTGGAGCAGTATAATGAGACGTTAAGGATTGCGATTAAGATTTACTCCAGCGGGGCTGCTAACCAAAAGTTTTTACACCATCACAACAGATCATGGGTAGAATAGCACTAATAATCGATAAAATAATCAGCTCATTGAGTTTTAAATTGAAATCACTATTGTGTGACACTAGCGGTATCACATCAATATGTTGTTAAGAATGATCCTATTCTTGTTTGAACCATTGGCTCAATTAAATTTTCGGATTTTATAATTTTTTCTAGAAATAACTATCCGGGTTCGTTATTAATAATAAATTAATTTTCTGTTACATTAACCAATATAGAAGTCCGTATTCGATGCTAAATTATTGTGTTTGAATTAAGTAACTGCTAGGTTTCTGGCCATCGATAACTAGTAAAGTTTTGTTATTATTATTCATACTAGTAGCAGCATAAGGTGCCCATTTTCCATATTGGCAGTCGAGTAGATTATATATTCTCAATGAATGTGTTGAGTTTTCAATTAAATAAGTATTAACGCCACAATCTACAATTTACAAAACTCCGAATATCGCAACTAAAATGTCTATTTTGACTATTCGATAAGTCTCACTGTAACCGCCTTCGTTCTGCACTTTCTACAATAATAATCATCTCTTGGCATTAATTCCTTGACTTAACTTGATCCTTTTCTTTTCTCGTTCGTTAATTCTATCTTCTATTTTTAAAATTTTTCCTTTATCTATTGTCGTTTTGTTCGTTCCTACCCGAGGCAAAATACCAATGGTTCCTCAGTGTTAGTTCCTTTATATAGTAAAACTAATCGCATTGATTAATGGCATTTTGGCTAAGTCATCTCTATTTGACAATCTCTACCTCGCGATCTATTTTATTTTCTCGTCGTTGAAAGACATAATGAAATGTCCCCCTGTGAGTCTCCCTTGTGATAATCTTTTCCCGTTTTCCCATCATTTATACTGTCATGATAATGGTTTTCCAACTTTGTTTATTTCTTCTTCGATTTATTTAGCTCGGGTTTCCCGTAATTTATTAATTAATTATAATCCCCTTTTTAAAAGTTTCCTTGTATTTCGACTCTTTTTGAATATATTCTGATAAACCTATTCTCATTCGACCAAGGCTATGTATTATAAGCATCTCTGTCATATTTAGATATATATTAAGGCTATGTATAGGCGGAAATACACACCAACTTTGAAAAATATGTAGAAATATGAAAAATATATTAGAAATTAAAAAGGAAGTCAAATTTGTTTATAATGGTCACTTTGCCTCAGGCAGGGACGAAAATACTGAGATTAGGATAAGAGATAAACATTAAGCGGATTAACCCTCAATTGCATGATTTTTTAAATTAATTTTGAATAAAATAAAATAACGTTTCTTAGACTAAATATTATTATAAAAATAATTAAAAAAATCTAATGTAAAATTTGTAGCTCTTTGTAGCTCACAAGCAACACTATGAAATGGTTAGTCCTTATTTATTTTAGGCGATTTAAACGTGAAATTCTGGTATGTTACTACACAATGCAATTAAGGGTTAACATTAATATATTATGAAAGTAGGTTAATTACGAATAGTGAGAAGAGGAAGTCAATGCCCAGTAACAAATATTTATTTATGAATTTTTAATATACATGCTTCGCATTTTCAAATGGAAGCTGATGGAGTTATCGGATATTAAAAAAATTTAATAAGGAATTTTACGAAGCTCATATTTATTATGATTTTTGATAAATTTCAACAGCAAGCTTACACAAAAAATCCATTGTCAGCTGCACAATTATAAAGCTCATTTAATGTGTAATAACAAAACAGTGAAACCATTCATAATATATTAATCAAAATTGATTTTCTAGGAATTTATTCCAAACAATTGTTAATATACTGCAAATAATAAACGTAAATTCATTTTAAAAATAATTTTCAATTAATTAAAATAAAAAAATTTAAAGCAGAAATTTATTAAAAAAAAACTAAATGAAAAGTAAAATGAGAATTTGCTTTTTTTTGACAATATGTGAGTGAAAGATAGACTCATAAAACTGTTAATTATATTTTATCAATTATTGGACTTTGAAATTGAACAATATCAGAAGATTTGTCCCACAAGTCCTTTGATAAATACATAGAATCTTTCACACGATCTGGCCATGAAATTGATTTAAAATTAGAAAACAATTGGTCACTGGATGATTTCAATTCATTGCTAATAGCACAATGAACTATCGAATGACAAGCATCCGCTGGATCTTTGAGAAACAACCACATCATAAATCGTAGAATCGGTTGTAGAAGTATATTATAACTCGAGATTATATTCCTACTTAATGAAGTATTAACCATTCCTCCAGTAAACATTGTGATAACATTAACATTATTATTTCCAGTTTTCTCGTCACGCAATCGATAATGAAGTTCTCGACTAAACAAACATAAAGCCAATTTTGAATTAGCATAGGCTTGCATAGGGCTATATGGATGCTTACTTAAATCAAGATTTGAAACATCAAGTACACCTTTCTTGCAAAGAGAAGAAGAAATGAAAATAATTCTAGCAGGATCACTATTTAAATCTTCAACTCTGTGATCACCATTTTCATTAGAAACTTGAGTACTCAACTTAGGAAATTTGGATAATAAGATATTTGTCAAAAGAAACGGACCCAGATAATTTACAGTCATATCTTCTTCCGTTTGTGTACAATTAACCATTCGAAAATGACCTGTCATTACACCCGCATTATTAATGAGAACGTCAACTTTTTCATGAGATAAACGTTTACAAAATTCTTTAATTGAATCCAAGTCAGATAAATCTAGAGGATAAACTTTAGCAATTTCACCGGTTTTATTAATATATTCTGCGATTTTTTGCCCCAAAATCACGTTCCTAAAAATATCAAACGTCACATTTTACAATAAAATGATTCAATTTATAGTTCTTATTGTGGTTTATACTTACAAATACAGTTTACAAAAGAATTTGCTGTGAATTGTAGTCTAGGTATTTTTAAACCGAAACGAATTTTAGAGTTTCACTGAAATGAAATTTTTAAGAGTAAATTTATATGAAAGACTTTTTTAATATTTAACGGGCATCAATATAAACAATAGCAAATTCCATGCTAGTGTTGGGCTAAAATGCGGAGTGGAGAAAACTGGAGCGAATAGAAAAGTAAACCTCGAAAAAATAAACAAAGTAAGATAAAAAATAAAATTCAGCCAAATCTCAGTAGTAAATAGGGAGAAACAATAAAATACCAATAAAAGGAATAGGAATAAGTAACCAAAATAAATACAACCCCTAAGATTTAGAAATAAGACAAAAAGGAAATGGCCTAAGGCACACAACAGATAAAATAGAAATAGAATAACAAAATTTAGGAAAAATAAATGAGAATTAAAGAAACTAAATAAGAATAAAACCATTCTTAAGTCTAATTAAAACAAAAAAAAATCATATTACAATAAAATAGCGATAAATTCGCAGGAAAAATAGGAGAAAAATAGTAAAAAATAGGAAAATAAATAAAATAAATATAAAAATAAGAATGGTCATTAAAATCGAGTATATTACATTAAAAAACATATAAATAATAATACATAATAAAATTACAAACAAGTCGTGTCCTGATTGGACGAAAAATAATATATAAGGAATGGAAAATATCTGTAGAGTACCACTTTAACAAATACTCTACAGGTAAAATTTTGTTTATTATTTAACGACCACTTTAACAAATACTCTACAGGACTAGCTAGCAGCCTACCAAACTACTTCAAGAAATACTCTACAGATTGCAGAACATTTAACTAAACGATTCCACAGTGAACTATTTCAGAGACTACGAAACCGAATCTAGACGAGGGATATATAGTAATCAAACGACAAACCTATTAATTACAAATTCCAATTCGATCTATTTACTCCAGTTTTCGAAACTTGAGGTATGTCTCAGCAGTTGGTTTATTTATGGTTGTTAGTTTAATCTAGTTAATTCTTTTTTGTAAAATGTAATTAAAAACAAATTCATTTAATAAATTTATTCAAACGAGAAACAGCTTTTCTTCATGGTGCCGGCGACGGTACCATCTGGGAGCTTCGGGTATGATGTGGACGAGTAAACGTTATGCTACGGCGGAATGCACAGCCGCGAGAAATTTCCAGAATATGCGTCCAGAAAATGCCGTAGGAATTAGATGCTTCGAGAAATTAAGAGTTCATGAGATTCTCATTTATGTTACGATCCAATGTACGCTTTCGTGGCAAGATAGACATCATACCTGGAGCCCAAATGATATGGTCGCCGGGTAAATTCTATTTATTCATTTACCCATTATTCAATTTTTTTTTTATTGTTATATAAAATTTTGCACAAATTTTAATTTAATTGAATGGAAATGGGTTGATTGGTCCCTCATGACGGTGCAGGAACGGTGGCAGAAGTGAATGCCGTTCCTGGGTGTGTCATGAGGGGTGAAGAAACTCAGTAGGTCGAGATCCAGTCAGGAAATGAAATTTTCTTCATCGAGTGCGATCGTTCATAGGGCATCCCATCGTTTCATTCAGTCATACCGAAAATCTTCAACAATCGTAAAAATGATTAAAATCCAGAGGAGAATAATTCCGGTTGAGATCGACATTGATGTCCAGTACTGATTTGATGAGACTCCACGTAGAATAGAAGGACATTTTCATTCTCCGCTTGTCTGTCAGCAGGGTCAGAAAGAGAACTTGTTCGACCTTAATTTGAGAGAAAATCCAACTCTTGTCGTAACATACTGCACTTCCGAGAGTCTACAGGATTTGCGTCGCCAGGACGTTAGCGGGTAAATCCACCGTCGATGTACTCTTAGACTGAACTGTTGTCCTCGAATTGCCAATATCAGCGATAAGCATTTTCTTTCTGACAGAAGAGTAAACACTTCGTAATAGATTATCAAAGCATTCACGATAGGCCTAACGGGGATAGTTGCCAGCGATATTAAAATTCGTCGATTAATCTCGGTTTGCTTGAGGTTAGCCGTCGTAGGCGACCGATTATGTTGTGGAAGAGTAGATAGCGTACCGACTTATGGTGAATTGTTGAGCGAATGAGTTGATAGTCGCCGTCCTAAATCAACATCGTAAAGGAAATCAGATAATAAAGTCAAGCTTACTCAGTAATCTATAACTTTGTTGTCTACTCGCGATGTTCTAATCTGACTCTCCCGTTTGTCTAATGTTGCTGCTTGACCAGAAAAACTGATATTTAATCTACATTGCCTGACTTGAGAACACAACTATGTACACACACACTACTCAACTTTACACGAGACGACATAGGGATCGATCTACGCTTGAGATAGGAAATTTCTGATGACGTAATGATTACGTGATAACACGAGTTTTCAAAAATTAGTGAGACGGTATGCAGGGGCAATGGAATGGATTGCCTCAACTCAACTTAGTGTATTTGATCCGTTTTCCTAATAGTACAAACCACTATTCGATTAAAAAGCCTATGCATAACAACCGATACAACGATGAATATCAGTACACCGGAAATTCATTCCTACCGCACGACTACAGGTAGACGTCTCCATGACAACGATGGTGACGCATTATTTAAACTGATTAGAGGTTAATTCATAGCGTGACTTTAACTAATAAATTTTGATTACTTGTATAGCTTCGATCGGGTTAATAACATAAGCAATTATCAGTCACAGCGAATTATTTTTTCTGTAATACTATGTGCGTATAAATTGATAAAATACAGTAGAGCAATTGGAAATTTTTTAATAAATAAAAGATATAATAGGAGTAATAAGGTTGATCGTAATAAATTAATAAACGTGTTGTTATACGGAGATTGTCCAGCCCGAAGGTAGATCAAAGGGTTGAATGTTATGTCAAGAGAATTATTTTCAAGAATTCCCCGCTTTCTTTTCTTAATTTGCATGGATTGGGTGAAGTAATTTGAATGCTTGCAATTAAATGACTGTGGATGGATGATGCGATCTGTGGGCTATTGTTGTATGGAAAGCTTGACGAAACTACAAACCCATGTCCCAAAATTGACTATATCACACTAATAAATGATTCGAATAAACATAAAAAATGCTTAAACTTCTAGATGACTACACCGACCAAAAATGCTAAAGAACTTCGCCCGTGTTTTTCTTGTGCTGACAAGAACGCGGATATTGCTCAACTCCACTTGTATATCGGGGCTCTCAAAAACGGATAGATCATTACGAAGGAACGTGGTTCTCCCCGCCACAGATGAAAGAGGAGCGAAGTAAGGTCCTCAGATTGGAGCACTGTAGAGACAGCCTCCTGGAGGAGAGCCGCTGTCAAAGGCTCACAATCAAGGCCCAGTCCGAAGCCCTCCACAAGGTCTATACGGAGGCAGAACTAGCTAAGCGGGTGCGCGAATTTCCCGTCTTGGATGGAACAAATGTTTTCCCTCTCCACCACCAGTCCTCTACATCTTCCACCTCAAATTGCCAGGGGCATGGCTCACATCTGCCGCCCATCCCAGCCCCAGTACTGTCGGGTTATTGGCCAATGACAGGCGGTCCTTCCGACCCAGTTCTGGCCCCAATTCTGGTGGCCTCTACCGTCACTACGACTGTAGGAGATACTCTGCCGCCCCGCAAACGCAAGCGACCGACCAGAGCTGAGAAAAATCAAAAGCGTAGAGAAGCAATGACAGCACTCGAAGCGTCATTATCGGCGGCGCAATCGAAAATAAAAGAAATATCGTCCACCCATTCAATCCCCTCGAAAGAAGTCTTCCGCATTGTTCCGGCCAACGGCATCAAATTTATATCGGACTGTCGATTACCTGTGGACATCGACGAGATGATTGCCGACGGGGATGGCTTCGCCTAAACGGCTTACAACTGATCTCGAATTCTTCTTCGAGTGGCAAATCGACTTGTAAACTTTGACAATACTGCATATTCTAACTATTCTAATACTGTGGATTTATTAGTTGTAGTGATGTAATTTTTCGTTTCGGTGTCAATATATTTTTCTGTTTGATTTTTGTTTTATAAAGTTTCCATATGTTTGCTTGTGCAATCAGGGTAGACGAATTAATGTTGCGGAATGAAGGTAATTAGGATTGAAGGTCGTCCCCTTGGACCAGGATCAGACCGAGTGATATGCATGAATGTGGGTAAGTCCTTCTAAGGCGCCGTAGAACCCGAACCGAGAGAGGGTTAGGAGTAGTCCTAAGGCAGGGGCTCACCTGCTAACTCTTTCCGACCCGTGTGAGCAGCACCAACGTGGAACATCACCACGGGCTCATATGTGGGAATATGCAAATGATCATCTGGAGTATGTGTGGAAAATGTCTAAACGGAATGATGATGCTTGATAGGTGTGATGAAAATGCGTGCATATTTTTCTCTCTTCCCCACATACACCAACACTAGTAGAAAGACAAGTTATCCATTATTATTGATAACAAATAAAATATTTAAGTTGTGATCTTTCCAGAAGTGGAGTGCATTGAAATATGTCGCAGAAGTACCAAATATACGATAATGTCAGCAATTTCAAGCAGCAATCCTGGAAAACTCCAACAAAGAAAATGAATTACATTAACCACAATCTTCTTTAATTTCCACTTGTTAAAAAACTAATATAAATTACAAGATAAATTTAAATTCAGCATAAATTTATAACTTAAAATTAATTTATGATATTGTTTGAATAATATTTCAAATTTATCATAATTGTTATATTTAACTTCAGAGTTATAACATATACAGAATTTAGGGCTGATGAAAGGTTGGGATAATGCATGACCGTCACGCAGGAACCAAGGCGTTTTATTTTTCATGAATCTTTTTTTTTTAAATTTGCGTTTACTATTAAAGTTTTTGTAAAAAAAATTTGTATTACTTTACAAAAACAATGTCAACTGAAAAGAAATCAGTTGTGAAATTTGAAAAAAGTTCTTATAAATATATAAATATTAATAATCTATTATTTCTTGAAATGAAAGGCTGCAATATGAAATTTTAATACATTTTTTTATTTTCTTTCATAATAGGTATTATAATATTATTATAGCAAGCTATTAGCTTATAATTAGGGATGGTAATAATCAATAATTACTAATAATTTTTTTATTAATAATAAAATATTTATTCCCTTACAATGAAAGATAAACCGCGTAAAAAGTTACAAACGGTATTAACAAAAGAAGCATTGCCGTCTACAATACATACATTGACTCGATATCCTTGAAAGAAACATCAATAAGTCAACCCGAAAAAACTGCATTTTGTCCTAATAATACCACTACAGATATTGCTTTAGATTCATCAATAATTCCAATACCAGTTTCTATGCAAGATTCATTTCAAACTTTAGTTGGGTCTAAAAAGAGAAAAAGAGAAAGTTTAGTGTGGGTTTTTTTGATGAAATTGGTAATAATATGGCCAAATGAAAGCTTTATGAAAATACTATTTCCACGAATGGACCAAAGCAAATGAGCATGGTGAAGATCAACGTTCCCTCTAAGCTGAGCAGCCGCTCACCTAAAATTGTAACCCCGCTCAGTCATATGTTTACATATAATTTTCCGCTCACCTGATATTTATTCTAATTTTTTGCAAATTTTCAGAACTCTTCATTTTTTGGGAAAATGTGAAATTTTGTTGTCTACTCAGTATTTCGATTTATACAACCAAGTTGGCAATCCTGAAAAATTTCCCAATTTGAAAGTTTTTTTCAAATTTGACATTCATATGTTTACATTATAAAAAAATCAATTTGGATTACTTAATTAATAAGTAATGTGAAATTTTATTAGAAAAACTAATAAAACTTTAATCCTTATTTAGTTTTAATGATGTCAAAACGTAAGAATGATAAAATGTCCAGTTCAACAAATAAATCCTGTTTAAAAAGGAATGGTTAAATATTATAGTGGAAACAGTAGTTCCATCGTCACTGCTCTTAAAAAATATTAAATTATGTGATATTTTTAATTATAATAACGAAAAAGACGATGTATTTTGCAATATGTGCTGAATGCGATTTCAACAAAAAAAAGAAATGGACGCAGTGGAAATTATATTATTTAAAAAGACATTTACGAAAAAAAATTCATTTGGATGTATCTAAATTGCAAAATTACAGAAATGTGGAATTAAAGAAATGTTATGTTTAACAGCAGAAGAAAGAGAGAATCGTGCAGAGTTAATAGGACGTAGAAAAACTATTGATGACGTTAAAATTTTAATTAATAATGTTATTTTGGCAATCAAAATTAACACTTCTATGGTTCAGTGCAGGAAATCCATGATCATATGTGGCGGGTTACAGGTGGTCAGACATCTCACCCTTTCGTGCTGTTTCCAGCGTAACCCAGAATACAAGGTTGATTCTACCAATGGACACCCGATGAGTGATCATCGTTGGTAATGAGTCTACTGGGTCAACTCGCAAAAAGTGAGCGCACTACTTGCACTATAATTGTCGGGTACACTTTGGGTCCACAGACTATCGATAGAAGATTTATGTCCGATTTCATTGGTCCCTTGCCTCTATTGCTTTCCCAAAATCACACAACTTGTCGCTCAATATCCGACATACATGACTTTAACATCAACGTTTTACATTTTTATTTACAAATCAGTCAGATTCGGTTTATTAACCATCCAGCATTTTTAACTTTGTTGATTCTGGTTCAGGTCCTTGCTCAGCCAACCGCAGTCGCTTAATTCGCTCACGACCATCTCGGCCTAGCCGTTTTCGTCTGACCTTGGGCTTGGCTGGGTGAATTTCGGCCAATTCTGTAGCCATTGGTCGGATAGCTGCCGTGACGTATTCGTCTATAGTTTTCTGATTTAACTTACTTTCCATGGCCCGCATCTGTAATTTCAGGGCGCGTATCTCGGTTTTGTCCTGGGCGTTCTGGAACTGCAACTGCTCAACCTGCTTTAAATGCTTATGTACCACTTCGGGACGAAACCAAGTTTGTTCCATGTTCGGGCAACGTTCCTTAAACTTGTTGATGCTGGATTGGAGTCGCTCGACTTGTTGCTGAGCCTGCTCTCTATCTTTTCGGAGGCCTTCGAATAACTTGTACACTGAAATGAAAACCATCATCAAATGACTTTTAACATACATTATTTCGCTCTCGCTTGTAGGTGTCTCCGAGGTTAATCTTTTATAGACATATATGAGATACTGAGCCCCTATGGAAGCGTGCTAAACCTTAGTGCCAAACTTAAATGATAAACTATTTTCAAAACAATTTCATTTATTAATAATACAGGAGTCATAAATTACTAAAAATCACTACAACCAAAATAATAAAATCACAAATGTTCAATAGGATTGTCACGCGATTGTGGATCTCCGTCGGGTTTCAACCTCGGGGAGCCTTCTTGTGGGGTCTGCCCCGTTTTTTCTCGGCCATCGGCTCAACTTCGGCCTCTTCGATGGGCCAGCCGGCTTCGACTGCACGGATTTGAGCCTCGATCAGTCGGAGTTAATATTGCGCTCTGGTGATGGCACTGAGGGTGCGGTCTCGAGCCTCTATGAGCCAGTTATTATCTGGTTCGGATTTCAGCCACGCAGGATTATTGGCCTCAGGCCCATTCCGGATTACGCGATTCGAATTGTCCAGGTCCCGTCCTGGCTCCATCTGTGAATGTGCTGCCAGATATGTCTGGAGTGAAGGCGTGTAGTCGTCACGTCACATCGGTCTTCCTCACTGTGATCACTGGAATTCGACATTCTAAATTTTTTATCATAGATTAATGCTCTTTTTAATTAGTAAATCACGTCGATTGCCATTTTCGATTATTATATTCTTGCCATTACTTTTCTTTTTCCTTTTGTTTAAAGTTATTCATTTACGATGAACTTTTAAATCGTGAATAATTTTTTTTAAAAATTTTCGTTGATGTATATTTTAAATAATGGAAAGTTAACACCAGTAAAATTTCAAGTATTTTATTTCAATCGATTTTATATAATTTTATTTTCATTGTTTATTTTCAGCCGATTATATTCCAAGAAGATTTATCATGACAAAACTATCCTAGAAGAGAACTTTATACGGGGTTGGGTCTACAGGGATCAACCACTAATAGAACGTCAAATGTAGTGCAGTTAAGGCGTGACGAAGCTTGCCTAGTTATCGAAATTCAAGTTAGTGTTGTAATTCAAAAACATCAACCTTTGGAATGTGCTATTTAGGTACCCGATTGTTAGGAGTAAATCTAAAATTAACTGGACAGCTATAGCCTGGACATCCTGTGCAATCCAACAAACTAAAATTTTGGAAATTGAACTTTAGAGAGGAATTCTTATGAATATATTTTATGAATATGTTTCCTAATTATATTCTCCTAATCATTCTAATCGTATTCCACGAGGCTTAAAAGTAGCACATATTTCCAAATTATATGTATAAATATATGTATAAAAACAACAATTAATTCTAATTATAAACATATTTCGACAGAACGTATGTATAATTAGAATTTATTAATCTATGTTCTTTGGAAACGAAAACAAATGTAATTCTAAATTTTAAAATCAATTAAAATAAATTGTGTTTTACTAATACTTAATATTAACATTAACAATATTTAAAACAAAAAAATTCATTAATTAATAGTAAACCTTTAGATTTCGAGGTTATATAATATATGATATATATAATTATATACGCATGAGGTCCTAGAGAGCCACATGGCTCATCAAAGAGCCGCACTTGCCCACCCCTGGTATATAGTGTAGTGAGACATGTATTATTTAAATATTGCTTATAAAAAGAATCAAACAAGGTAGAATGTAATAAGGAAATATTAAATTTTGATTCTAAATACCGCCATCGAATGACACTATAAATTTTAATTCTGTTTACACCTATTTTGTGACACAGGTAAAAATGAACTAACCATGAAAATACAATTGCAACAAAAAATTTTTTTTTAAAAATTCAGTTGAAAAAATTTCAAAATAAAAAAATCGAATTCAATTTTCAAATTCAATTATCAATGAGCAGCAGTTTACTCAACGAAGAGCCGCATTTGCCCACCGTTGAAATATAGTGATATTTCATAAGTACATTTTATGATTATATTTTAATGATTCTTTCTGGAAAGCATAATATATTTCTACCTCGTATATATAGGTGATATTGATACAACTATCGATATAGGCTATCAATCTATAAAAGTAAAATCTTATAAGTCATATATATGTATTCCTACGAACAATTATAGGTACTTAGGGGGTTGATTTATATAATCATGATTTTTAGTTTTTAGGAAAAAGGTGTTCATAATGGGTAGATATAAGTGATATCGATATTTATACACGATGTATCGGAGGGTTAACTTGCAAAATTATAGCAAATATATATAAGTAAAATTATCAATAAAACTATACTTAAATTAATATTAGTAACATTAAAATTGAGTCTGGAGCTTTACTCCGTTTATCATTCCTAATGTATTGTATTTGTATTGAGCTTTAATGTACGGTTATATGTATTTTATATATGCAAATAAAGTCGATTTAAAGAAAATTGCTTGTTTTTGTGGCCTCACTGTGCTCACTACGGCAAGCCCAAATGTGTATGTTCATCGGTAATATACTACCGTAATATAATATCGATAACGAGTTCTACGAACTCCATCGCCCAGAGGTGATTTATCGACGAACCCCGTGGCCTATACCACAGAGTCGGTACGACCTCCGACGACCCCACAATATATAATACAAAGGTGCGTGCCAAGCAGTGGCCTGCATACGTTAAGGCTGCGTGCTCAATGACGTTGTAGTTTATATAAAATTGGATGTAAGACGGATCAAAATCGGAGATAACTTCATTCGATGTTGATCCCTCTTGCATACTAAAAAAGAACAAATTTTAAGCATCATAATTATGTTGGGCTGGAAAGAAAGGTAATAATTTAAAAAGCATAGGAGGAGAACACGAGAAAATAAAATAAAAATCAGAAACAAATCGAAAATAAATTAAAAAATTCAGACAAATAAACAATAAGAATAAATAATAACAAATTAGCTAAGGAGAATTAAAACAAAAAAAAATTAAAATGAAAAATCATGATAAGAAAACAAGAAAAAATAGAAAAATAATAAAAATTAAATAATAAATAAGAAAATAAATAAAAAATAAAGAAAACACTAAGAAAACTACGGAAAACAAAGAAACCGAATTAAAATAAAAAATTACACCCCGCTCAATTTTTATTGGTCCGCACAAACACAAAATTAAGTATATAAGGGAAACACTGAAACAGAACTTTCAGTGTTAACAAACGAATTTTTAAGGTAAGGGTATATTTATCATGCACACAGTGTTAACAAACGAATTTTTAAGCTCAAGGACACTAGCATTCAGGAACTCATTCAATATTGTCAAGGACTAATTCGATAACATTCACTAAGCCAACTAAATCACTCGGAGATCCAGTTTAATTCAGAAAACCGATTATACCAAGTAAAATTTTGTTGATTTTTATGAAGAACCTTTCTTAAATTAAGTACTTTGGATGTAATAGTAATCAGAGCAATCTTAAATAAAATGATTTAATACAGTGTTTTTCCCTGTTCATCAATTAATTTCTATGCAATTTTTGTAAATTACATAAATTTTTAGGTCATTGTTGAGAGTTATGAATTTTTGATAAATATGACTATGAATCTTCGTTATGCCATTTTATGAAATTTTAAGGTATTATGCGACACTGACGTTCAGCTGGCCACAGCTTGAGGGACACTGGTTGTTCCTCTTGCCAGAAGGTCGGATGTTACATCAGCGGCGCAGTGGCTGAGAGTGGGTCATCGTGGGGGTTTCCTCACTGATCTGTCGCCACAGGAGAAGAGAGGTTAAAAATCGACAGAGAAAAATGATGCAACAGAGAAATGCGAGAAATTTTCACTAAAGAGCATGTATGACCCTTCGCAACGACTAAGGTGACCGAATCATCGTCCGTCGAGTGTCACTCCAGAGATTCATAATTCTTGATCTTTACCCATCATCGTCATAATTCATCTGAATATCATATACAATGCCAATTTAGGCTTACGTTGCAAGTTCGATCGTTATTTTTATAGGATTAACGTCCTCTGAGAACACTCGGAATATTAACTAAAGGAAAAAACGCTATCTTCACAAAAAAATCGCTATTTTGAATCTATCGTGTCGCACTAAATGAATCAGCCAGAAGTCGAGAAAATACGGGATTACATGAATACGAGACATTGTGAGCGTCAACTACACAGGGTAATAATCAAAAAAACTATACCGATAAAATCACGAGCGCCGATCAAAAAATTTGCTTATCAGACACTGTAATTAAATTTTTTAATGCACTTCAAAGTAGATTAATTGAATGTTTTCTTCGGGGATCTTATAAAACGGTCATCCTCAGTAAGACGGGGGATTGCCGGGGGAATTTAATGACAATTTTGTTAGATTTTTGATTCAATTTAAGTACGAGTTAACCGAATAACCAACTCCCGGGGCGTGGGAAATAAGGCGGAACAATAAATAAGCAATGCTGATTTTTATCATATTAATGGAACTCCGACGTTTTCTCCTCCAAGGGTGCATTGAGTAGATTGACTACTATTCTGAATTAGTATCGTTGTTGTTATTATTTCAAATGGGATTGTTTGCTCTGTTTGATGTAGCA
The DNA here is from genome assembly GCA_959609185.1 of Schmidtea polychroa. Classification (NCBI taxonomy): domain Eukaryota; kingdom Metazoa; phylum Platyhelminthes; order Tricladida; family Dugesiidae; genus Schmidtea; species Schmidtea polychroa. The sequence continues at coordinate 118,411 of CAUHTR010007610.1, read as the reverse complement.
ATCTGTGACGGGGTATGATGCATGACTTCCGAATGTGAAAAGATATGATGGTATTAATAAAATTATTTACGATTTTTTAGAATGTCCAAAACCTCAGCCAACACCACAATCATGCGCCCATGTTTTTCTTGGGCCGACAAGAACCATTTGGTCTAAACACTACAAACCCAGAATGGCTTCCTCAAGAAGAAGTCAGACCAAATGAAGGAGGTGAGGACGAGATTCACCCGAGTGGAGAAGTGCCGAGACGACTTATTAGAGGAAAAACGCGCTTTGCGCACTCTAATCAAAGAACAGTCTTAAGCGCTGCACAAGGTGTATGTGCAAGCGTGAATTACCAAGAAAATAGTGGATATTCCACTCGCGGAAGAGGACAACCTATTCCCGCCCACCATTTCTCGGGGATGTCATTGACCAAATCAGTCAACTAGGCCTATTTGAGCCATTCAAATATTTCCCAGTCGACGATTCCAGCCGAAGTCATCTGTACATGCACAAGTCGAGCTGCTCCAAGAGTAGTAGACCTAACGACCCCGGGCACTCTCCCGGAGGTAAAGAAAAGCACTAAACGCCGGCAACCCTCTAGGGCCGAGCGTACCAAAAGAAGAAGGGCTCTCCAGGCCGAAAGGGAAGCGGCTTTGATCGCCTCCGCTCAACCACTAGCTCCAGTGCCTCCTACGGAGCCTATACTTCGTTCTCCTCCTGTTTTCAGGGTAGTCCGTCCGTCAGCTCGTCCTGGGAGGAAAACGCCAGAGATTTTTTCGATCTCGACGAGATCTTTGCTGGAGCTTACCAAACACACTGTGATTCACTTCCATGTGGTCACTCGCAAATGTGTTTTCTTGTCATAACCTGTCAATGTATCTTATTGTTGTAACTCATAAATACACTTTCTTGTGGATCGACAAATTAAATAATTGTGAATGTTTGGTTTGGCGTTGAATTTTTTTTTCGAATATGAAATTAGGTAGTGAGCGATGAGAGTAACGGTCGGAAGGGATATGATAAAGCCGAACTTATAAAGTACAGATGTAATTGTCATGTGGTAAACATTTGCTGTCAAGTACTAGATAAAGACAAACTAGCGAGTGGAGTGTCGTGTTGGAGACTGGTTGAAAATCGGGATGATGCATGAGATCTTAGAATGATGAGAATGACGTAAGTCCTTCCACCGGCAGTCGAGTTACGATGGAGGTTAGTCCTAAGGCAGGGGCTCACGTGCTCCAACGTAGCTCGCCGACATGGCACAGCACGAAACATGATGCGAATCATGGGTGTCATGCTCGGAGTATGATCGTGTGGGTTTTGGTTAAGGGTCCCTTGGAATGAGGACATGCTGCATGTGCATTTAGGACTAACAACCCCTAGTATGTGAAGATATTTTTCTGACCCGACCCAAGACCCAGCATGATTTTTAGGGGCTCAGCCGGGATGAATTGATTGACATGGATGCAAATTGTCTATTGCTTGTTGAATTTATTTACTTCTATGAAATTATGTAGAGAAAAGTCGGAGTTTTGATAATGATAAAATTAAAAACATAAATGAAACAAATGGGAAATAATGGGGAAAAAACGAGATACCAGTAGATTAATTAATAATAATTAAAAGAAATGTGTAATGAAACAACTATTAACTACATATACATCATTAAAATTTCCTTCATCCATAGGTATGACAGAATTCGCGGAAAAACTTCAACAACTAATCAACTTCATTAACCTAGAAAACGACACCATAGAAACGCTTACGCAAAAGAGAAAGAATTAAAATCATACAACTTCAAACAATCGGACAAGCGCCAATCATACCTAACCATATGTTGTTAACCACAGGTCTAAGCCATACAGATTACAAAGTAAACCCCGAAGCTATATACAGTCATACCCCGGATAACGTTGCCCCGAATAAAGTTGTTTCGCTGTAACGTCGGTCCACCATTATAGTCATACCCCACTGTAACGTTGCGTGGCTTCGCTGTAACGTTTTTCTGAATTTTTTTCTTAATTATAATTGCTTCGTATAACGTTGTTTCGGTTAACATCGCGTTTTTCTGGAACCATTTAACAACGTTAACCGGGGTAAGACTGTATCAGTAGTATCAGGAAAGATTGAAACACATTAAATTTAGAATATCATCGAATACGAGATCAATTGAATATGTTACCGGACGCAATCGAACAAAAGATACAGGAGAAAGTTACTCTGTTACGAACTTGTCTGTCTTGTAAACTACGTCCCATACGCGTACTGATCTTGCCATGCGGACACCTTAGTCATTGCGAAGAATGCATAAAAGGGCTCGAAAACTGCGCAATATGCAAAAATGTTGTGATAGAAACGCATCTCGTATATTATGGTGATTGAGGAATTTAAAACTGAATGAATTAGATGTTTTGTTATATTTGACAAATTATTATTAGTGTTATGATGTTATATTGATAAAAAGCGCGAAACAAAATAAATGTTTGGAGTATTTATTATTTTATTATGCATCTTAGATGTATGTATTTTATTTATTTTGGTGAACAGGGCATTTCTAATTTCATAATTAACTCTATATATCAAAATTTTTTGTTTTGTATATTTAAAGTTTTGCTCTTTGTGTTTGTCGCAATATAAGAAATCCCGTTAAAAACTGTAAACTTATTCTAGATATATTCATGATTTGAAAATAGGTATTGATTTGTTCAGAAAAATTATGTCTGTTTGTGTTGTTGCGAAACATAGATAATGATCGCTCCTATTTATTTATCATGTATACGTAAGGATTAAAATTTCATAGAATTGAATAATACGTAAATTGGATTTCTTATTAATAATTATTAAATTATAATAATAAAAAATTATTAATACTCCTCCTGTAGTGTCTGTGCAATAGATTATATTTAATTTATTTATCAATAAATTAATTTTATAATTTCAGAAATAAAGTTTGTTTAAATAACTGAAAATAAAGATGTAGAAAATTTTCAATAATGCAGAAGAAAAGAAGAAAGTGAAAATTTAAACTTTTTCAAATCCAAACAAAAAATTAGATGGCAAAATTATCAAAAGGCAACAACAGATTCGACAATCAACTTACAACAGAATTTTAAGGTGAATAAAATCTTATTCAATGTGGATTTCATTACAGTATTAGTTTTCTGATTATCAGCTTTCTGTGAGGGTAGCTTCCTCACGACACATTCCTACTTATAATATTAGTGTCGTATCAATATAAAAATATGCAATAAAATTTAATATATTTTTGTCATATCACTGTCACATAAACATTATTATATCCTGAATAAGAGATGTGAAGGATAATAAATGACATTATCCTTAAAAGCAGTCATAATCGAAATAGTAAAGTCAATTTTGCGACAATACCGAGGAAAATTACATGACAAATAAAAATTATTATTAAATTTTAATATTATCACGTAATTTATGACTAATATGTTCAATCAAATTTCTTTTATATCAATATTTAATTTATATTAATAAAAAATTCATAATTAAAATAAAAAATTTAATTTATTAATTTTTAATAAATAAGCAAATATATATTAGAAAAAAATGCCATTGTTGATCAATAGATAATACAACCATCATAATTTTATAAATTCGACATGGAAAAGTCAATTTTTAGACAATATATGAATAAAATTGTAATGGATCATTTATTCTTCATTAAGACCTAGAATCCTTATTGGTTAGTGTCTAAAGATGTGCCACGAGGAGTTTTAAAAGATGAATTCGCTTCAAAGAATGTTCTACCAGACCTCACAGCTAGAATTATTAGATATAAATTAAAAGATATCATCGAAGAATAAACCAATAATCATATTTTCAAAAATATCGGTGATTACAACTACATAATCGAATTCCAGGAGGACGGCATTGATAATCAAGAGTCATGAAAGCCAAATCAGATATCCAGAATGATTAATCTCATAAGAAATTGCATACACTAATGCCAATGATCCAAAGTACCCAAAAAAGCTGGTATTATTCTTAATTTGTAAAAAAAATATGAAACCAAAAACAACATGCATGGTCAAAAAAGAATTTACAAATGAAATACTACTTCGATTTACAAACCTTTTGAATTAATTGCATCCTTAATCAAAGATGAGAAGCTTAATTATCGACGTCACAACATCAGTAAATAACTGTGGTACGATGACTTTTGTTGGGATAATTGAATAAAATTTGAATAAAAATTAAGAAATCCGAATACAAGTTTTATAAATATTTCAATGAGAATTAATTCGAAAAAATCCTTAAATTTTTTCGAAGGAAACAAAAAATAAAGAATTCTATTAGAATTTAATAGACAAAAAATCGTTATGGATTAAAAAATAGACCAAAAATATCGAAACTAAAAAATTTGTTTAATTGAGCTATTTAAGGAAGTTAGTCATCATGGGAAATTCGTATTATTAAACTGTTGAGTATTTTGTTTAAGTCGAAATCACTGTCTGACTGCTTGGTGTTCTCTTATTAAACAAATTGAACAACCCAACACAATAATATTTATTCGAAATTACCACAATTACACTTTTATTTATTACACTTTAATACAACAATTTCAGTTTGCACCACCTTAAGTAAATCTTTTTATCCTGCACTTTCGATTTCAACTTCAGTCTGGCACATGGAAATATCTTCCAACAGGATGTTTTTTGGTCCGAGACGAATTAGGATAACACATAAGAATAAAAGTATTATTTTAAAAAAATTTAGAGTGAAAAAACTTATAATCCCAGCAGTTGACCCAAAGATTGGGTTTTGAACTATAGAAATCACCTAGGGATGAGATAACAATTATGGAGATTCTAGAATGGATGCTGAAGTTGAGAATACCGGTTGAGACACTAGAAACGCTAATACGTTTGATATTACCCGTTGTAAAGGAATGTAGTTCGTTTCAAAAAGAAAGAAAGGCACCAATGAGAAAAAATGGATAGGCGGTTCGCCATCAACCACACCGACTAGGCATGATAACAAATAGACGACAACGAATATTTGGTAGACGAGGTATCTGTCGTTCGAGTCAGCGGCGGTAATGATCATCCTTGTAACACCACACGAGTCGCAATGGTCAGTATTACGAAGTGGAAGAAATTGTGCTGGATGAAATGCCCATACCACAAGTGGATCTGGAGGAAGAAGATTTCTTTACCAGTTACACCTAGCTGAATCCAGAAGAGACATATGTGGGGGCTACAACTTCAAAAGGAATAAAGCGAAAAAAGATAACAGGGGATATACCAAGTGGATATACCAAATGATAGCGTGATACTACACGATAAATCTTTTCTCTGGCAGAGAACAAAGCAAATTATTCGTATCTTCAAACCTGAATGGGGGATCCAGAAAGTAAAGGAAATTAATGTTGAAAAATTGTTTCAATCGATCAGAAAAATAATGAAGAAATGTCAAAGAGGACAAACCAAGAAGAAACTCAAGTAATGATGATTTTCATACAAGAAGAGTTGACAAGAAGAGTTGACAAGAAGAGTGATAACATTGTTATCTATGATTATCGTAACAGCTCTAGCAGAGTAGGGAAATGAGAAAAAACGTATCAACAAAGAAATCGGCAAAATAAAGAAAGTTATCAAGCAAAATATTGAACCTTAGATGAACGAAAATAAATTTAGAGAAAAAAAGGAACCCCTAAGCCACGATATTCAACAAGCTGTCAACAACGGGAATATGACAGGAAATACCAAGTGGATATACCAAATGATAGCGTGATACTACACGATAAATCTTTTCTCTGGTAGAGAACAAAGCAAATTATTCGTATCTTCAAACCTGAATGGGGGATCCAGAAAGTAAAGGAAATTAATGTTGAAAAATTGTTTCAATCGATCAGAAAAATAATGAAGAAATGTCAAAGAGGACAAACCAAGAAGAAACTCAAGTAATGATGATTTTCATACAAGAAGAGTTGACAAGAAGAGTTGACAAGAAGAGTGATAACATTGTTATCTATGATTATCGTAACAGCTCTAGCAGAGTAGGGAAATGAGAAAAAACGTATCAACAAAGAAATCGGCAAAATAAAGAAAGTTATCAAGCAAAATATTGAACCTTAGATGAACGAAAATAAATTTAGAGAAAAAAAGGAACCCCTAAGCCACGATATTCAACAAGCTGTCAACAACGGGAATATGACAGGAAATATGACAAACACGATTTTAATGTTCTTACTCATGATGGGCATAATGAGAAAACGAATTCACTAAAGCATTTCATCCCAAAGGTATCCCGGATATATTCACTAGTAGATACAATGAATTGCAAAAAGAACTATCCAGGGAAAGTCCAACGAGGTACCCTTTACTGCGGAAATTGGTAAAACTTTGGGAGTAACAATTACTCGGGGTGGAACCATAGGTTCTGACGGAACATGCAAGGGAGAAAGTCCGTGGTAGTATTCTAGTCAATTTCAAGGTAGATATCGAGGACTACTCAGTAGAACTACGGTAACATTAGGAACATTTTTAATTTCATTTTACATATATTTAAAACTAATCTTTGATAAATTTCAACAGTATTACGGGACTGACGAACGTATATACGATTTTATGTGCTGATAGCCACTTATTTAAATTTTGTAATTAAAAATAATTTTCAAATAGCAAATATTTTATTAAATTAATATTAGGTTATAATTTTATTCAATATAAAGTACTACAAGAGCCTACTGTTGAGGATATCTGAATAACAAAAAATTAAATGTTCCAAAATGAATAAAGAGTCGGGGAGGGGAATGGTTACAATAAATGGCGTGCTTTGGAATTCGGAAAAGAATGAATGAAGAGAAGAAATCGGATAGCGAAAAAGATACAGCAAAAAAACAATGAAATGCGACAAGGTTGTATTTAATTAATAAGTGCAATATATAAAAGAAACAGCATTGTGTCTTGTAAAAGATATTAAAAAACTACCGTATATCGTAGGAAAATTTCCAACCCTAATCATCCGTGTCCGACGATTACGTGGAAGGAGAAATTTTTTTCTAATTTGGATGAAATTAAATATTTGATCTTTTAATACACTGTTGTTTAATTACATGATTAATTACATTGTGTTTGAAATAAATATATTCTTAATAAGTGTGCATTGTATTTAAATGTGCTTCAAAATTCTGCTTAAATGAATCATTATTGTATTTGAATTCGTTGGAATAAGTGGTTTTAAATAAAATAAAATATTTAATTTTTTAAATCATGCCTAAGAGAAAATATAATATTTATGAATCTGGATTCAAACTTCTTGTAATTGAGTTTGTTTAATCTCATAGTAATGCCCAAGAGAGAGAATTTGGAATAAACGAAAAGCTGATTCAAAACTGGAGAAAACTGAAGCAGGAACTTCAACAGACCCCAATAACAAAACGATTTTAGGATAGGACAATTTTAACTTCCGACTTTTACGCAAAATTTGCTTTTAGGAATATAGTTTTTGAGCATATTAGGGTTCCGACTTTACGTGAACTCTGACTATTACGCGACGATATATGGTAGTTCAAAATGTTATTTTATCACGCCACACTGTAGTCCATAAAATTAGTGAAATTTCACAAAAAAATATGATAGCACCGATATGACAGACAATGCACAGCTAGCAATTTTTATAAGAGGCGCAGATAAAAATCTCCAAATTTATGAAGAACTGTTAAATTTACAAACTTGATCATACCACAAAAGAATCGACTTTTTAATACTTTTTTGGAAAAGCTTTACAGATTTTGAATTATTTCCTTTATTATTATGTTGGGGCGCTGCTTGGTTGACTTATCAAAATGGTAAATTTATTACGATCACATGCAAAGAGTAATCGAAAATTCCAACAATATTTAATCGAATTGGATAGTGAATAAGGTGATTTAGTTTATTTTAGCGAGGTTAGAAGACTGAGTCACGGTAAATGTCTATGAAGATTTCTGGAACTAAAAGATGAAGTAGATTTATTTTTAAAAATTGAAAATCGAACATTTCCAGAATTAACTGATCCCCAATCGTTGATTGATTTGTGCTTTTTAGTCGATATATGTGAACATCTTAATAAATTGAATCTTGAACTTCAAGGTGAAAACATTAATTGTCACTTGTTGCGCTTTAAAAGGTATTTAAGTTAAAATTATGTTTGTGGAAAAACTAATTAATGTAAAATAATGCTACACATTTTCATGAAATTAACAATTTTTACGTTACTGATAAAGATGTGAAAAAAATGCAGGAAATCTCATTCATCAGGTCAAACAATAATTGCTACTGATTCGAGACTAGTAGTGTTGATGATAACAAATCCGAAAACGTCCAACAGTCAATCACCACCTATAGAGTAGGATGTGCAAATCAAACGATTACGAAGGACGCCGTTGTAAAGGTAGATGAACGGTACACATAAACATCCGGAATATGTAAACTGAAAAACAAACTTTCCCACACAGCCGGATAAATAAACCATTAATGTTCAACTGATTAGATATTTTTCAATTACTCGTCACCATTAATTCTCGAAGATAAATTAGGTACAAATATTACCAAATGTATAGTAATCGTAATTAAGAAAATTTTTTTTTAATCTTAATTCAGCAGAAAACCTGTCAATTAAAGTAATAATAATTCAGTCTAACTTAAGTGTAATCAAATTCTTTCCCATTGATGTAATTAAATAAATCCTAAAAATTCATAGCGAGATTTCTCTAGACAAAAGAATTTAAAATCTCTCTGTCACTCCCCGATCAGATCGACCCTCGCCGATGTAAATATGCTGCCATTGTAATAGTAATTCGGGTAAAACAGAAATGGAAAGCCACTGATTGTTATGAATGAAGTTGATGCGTGTGCGAGTGTACGTATAACGAACCGTAAATGAATATAATTTTGTATTACACGTCACCTCCCTTGAGTCAAAACCGGGGGCTAGTAACTGAGGCATTAATGAGTGAAAGGGAGTTCAATGAACATGTGGGGAAGATAGGGATCAATGGCGCCAATGAAAGTTATTTCTATAATTTTGATGTCAGAACTTGCCCAGAATTAGGTCGATGCCTTGTTTTTCTTGCGCGGATAAAAACGCGATCATGTGACAGTTGCGCATCTTGATAGAGGGCCTCAAAAGCGAATAGACCAACTGGAAGGCACGTGGTTCTCCCCACCACAAATAAAGGAGGCAAACAGAAAAATCCTTCGTCTAGAACACTGTACAGACAGTTTGTTGGAAGAAAACCGAAGCCAACGTCTCACCATTAACGGCTCAATCGGAGCCTCCATCATATTTATTCTGACTAGGAGTTAAGAAAACGAGTCGTCGAATTCCCTGTCACCGATATAGATAACATCTTTCCAGTATATCATTTCTGTTCTTTTAAGGAAAGAATCAGTGTTTAGATAGGCCTAGTTACATCAGCCAAACTGTACTAAACTTATCTAAACTCAGAATGTACCAATTACAACATGAAGAATTAGAAAAATATCGCAATGAGTTAAATTTTAAGATCAATATTGTTGCTGGTGACACTGATTCCTTCTTTCTCGAAATAATTAATTGTAAGCTTTCTGATCTTTTGCCTGTTATTGTTAGGGATAATCTTCTTGACACCTCAAATTACGACCCTAGCCATCCCTTGTATTCGAGAAACCTTGATTACGTCATTGGAAAATATAAAGACGAGAATAAAGGTTTCAAATATGGGGAGTGCGTGTTTCTACGTCCCAAATGTTATAGTTTGCTTGGTGATGAAGAATGTTGTAAGGCAAAAGGCATAACATTAAAGGATGCAGGCTAACAAATGCCAATTACATTGATTGTTATTTAAAACAACAAAATTTATACAGTCCCGCAGTTCAGAATAATGTCTAAAAATCATCAGTTGTACAGCATAAAAAAACAATAAAACTGCATTCAATTGCAACGACGACAAACGTAATTGGGTATCAAAAAATAAAAGTTTTGCATAATGGTGCTATCTGGGGTTGATACTTTTATAGATATAGATGATTCGCCAATGTCTCCAGATGCTGATGATTTTGAAGATTCTGAAGATCATTATAATCAGTAACATTGAATCAATATTTACTACGGTGAGTGCAGGAATTGCGCGATCAGCCGTCAGATTCAAACGGATAAATTTTGGGTAAAATTGTTATTATTATTACTACTATTATTATTATTATTATTATTATTATTATTATTATTATTATTATTATTATTATTATATTATTATTATTATTATTATTATTATTATTTTTATAGAATCCTATAAAATGAAATCAAAAAGAAAATACAAAGATTATTTAGTGATTGACAATTATAATACTAAAAAAATTTTTTAAAAAAAAATTGATCTTATTTTTTATTCAATTTTATTTTTATAATTTATTAAAAATTTTTAATAAAAATAATAATAATAATAATAATAATAATTATTATTATTCGAAAAAAATTTTTTTAATTTTTATTTTTCTAAGTATTATTAATTAAAATTAGCAATTGTTTGAGTTTGCTCATGGATTGAAGGGTTTTTGTAAATATTGCATTCAAACTGCATTGTCTTTGTTAATATTATTTTCAATTTGTTACACATATATCGACAATAATATTACTTTGCGGTAGTTTAGACTATTGAACTACATATTGAATTACCTTTCAAATTATACCTATATTATATAGTTTTTAAAATTTTGAAGGTTTTTAACCTTTTTGAAGTTAAGGATACACCTTAAACCTTCGAGAGTATGATCATTGGAAAGGGCTCATTAAGACCTTTCGAATGATACCAATAAAGGTAGACATCATTTGACCCTTTAAAAATTTGAATTTAAAATGAGTCACTTTTGATAAGTCATCCCGATCAGTCATAAGGAAGTCATGTGTGATTAGTCATCGATGACGTCATTTAGGACTCAATGGTGGTGGGTGTGGAGTATGCGCTATGTTCTTCGTTATAAGTCATCGATGAGTCATATGTCTTTGTTTAACGAGGAGTCATGGATCACACTTGTACCTACTTATACGTTTTATATTAATACATTTTTAACAAATCTCGGATATTTTCAAATACACATGGAAAATATATCAGATAAAATTAATGAAAAGTTAATTATGAAACAACTAGTTTAATAAGATACCTAAAATTTATAAATAATATAAAAATACACCAGTTTTAATGTATTAATTAAAAAATGTATTTTAATAAAAATACAATGTGTGATACACGGAGCTCGGGGGCTCCTCGGCAGGTTCAAATGGCTCCATAAAATTTTACAATTTCTGAAGTTTTTGATGAAATAACTCGAAATAATTTCTAGAATTTATATAAATTTTTTTCTGAACTTCGAAATGAAATATTTAAGCTGAGCAAAATTTAGGGAAAAAACAAAATACATGAGCTGTATCTTGGTATAAAAAATTAATGTATGCAGTGTGATACTAAATGTATAATACTAAATAGTATAATGAATACAGTAAAATATATTGTTACTAGATAGGAAAAAGTACAATTAATATGTGTATGCCTACAGCACAAGCTATTTGAAAAATAAAACTTTATACTTCACTTTATAGAGTTCTATATAAGAGCATCAGAAGTTTTATCTCGATTTATAATAAACTATGATTGGATAAAATAATAGTAAAAAAACGTAAATATTAACCCTTTGAATACACCAGACCGATAAACCAGATGATCGAATAAGAAGATATATCTGAAAGTCCCGTTTGCTAACTTGTGTTTTTGCTGGTATCATTATTTCAATATAAATACCGCACATCTATGTCAGTATTGCTTTTCCTTTTGGATCATGTTCATTTTTCCCTCAAAGGGGAAAAAAGAACATATATAATTTAATAGTGTAGAAAAAATAAAAAATGTCATTCAAAATTTTATTTCATTGCATGTGCGAGCATTTGTTTTGAGCGCTTCGGACGGATCACCAATTTAATAATATAGAATAAATATTAAAATTTCAAAAATTTAAATCCTTAAATGTAATCGAATTCTGAATTATTTCAAAATGTATTACAGTCAATATTATTTTAATAAGATATGATTGTACAGTTTATGATGAATATTAGGGATATTAACCCATGCCTACCAAGACGGTCAAAATGACTGGCAAATCAATCAATCAATCAAAAGTTTAAATAATTATTTTGATTATATTATTCAAAATTTATTATTATAAAACAAAAAATTTTCATAAAATCTCCAATATTTGGAAAATTAATTACAAAATTCAAATTATTGATAATATACATATAAAATTAATTATAATAATGACTATATTTGTATAATAATTATAAAGAAATAATTAAAAATTGTAATTATCGATAAATGATTGACTAAAACTAAACTAGAAATTAGAACGAATAATACAATTAAATATAAATCTTACTGACCAATGGTATATGCGATAATGCGTGGTCTATGTACTCTCTCCACTCTATATTATTTGGAGGTCGCATTGCCATGCTTCACGATCGCGTGCCTGTCAGTGCGAGCTCAATTATGCATATAACACATGTTTTGTTTCTCTTTTTATAACTCTTTTTAGCCAATATTTTTAAGTCGGTCAAAATGACCGGCTTGGTATGCGACGTTCTAAAATGGCTTGGTAAATGGCGGGTTAAAAAGCAGTAGAAGTTATACTAAATGCATGGAATATATGCAAAAGAAATATACCAGAAATTCTGACGGCACGGCTTGGAGATGAATGATACCGAGCTGTAGAGACTATAAAAAATATTTGGCATATTGGGTAAAACTAAAATACAGAGTTAAAGATAAGAAAGGAGTGTTTGGTAAACAAATTGATAATTATCTTAACCTTCACGCACCTAAGCGGGGTACATTTGTACCCCAAATTTTTTATTTGTTAAACCATTTGTAATATAATAATGATATTTATCTGATATTTTTTGTAATCTACAAAGATATCCCAATGAATGGAATGCAAAAAAATATAAATATATATTAAAAGATAAAAATAATATCGTAGTTTTAATAAATTTTTACGGGCTGAAAATCGCTTGCATATACATGTATTCAGCGGTTAATTACCGTTCGTTGGTGTTGGTCGTTTGTGTCGTAATTTTTCCCCAATAGTGGTAATATTCACGTTCAATTAGACAGATCAGTAATGGAATTAATGGAATTTTTTCAATTATTTTCTATATAATTTTACTAATCAATTTTACATTTTAGCCCTTTTTATTATGGATGAATATGAAAATTTGCTCAATTCATCGGAAGAAGAGATTGATAGTGATGAAGATTACGAATTAGTCTTTGAAAAACTGAGCTTCGACAATATTTCGGATATTGAAGACAAAGTGGAAATTGACAAAGATTATAATGAAGAAAGCGACGAATAAAATATTGATGAAGAAAGCGACGTCGTAGAAAATATTGAAGAGAGTGATGAAGTTTCTTACACATCAAACACTGGATTTGTGAGGATTGTCATAGAACTGTAGCGGAATAATTCATATTTTTATGCCATTTATTGTTTATAATATTTTGTAATTATTATCTTGTGTTTTTATATTACGTGTTTTATATATATTTTTACTCAATAAATAATTTTAATTTGTAGCCTTACTTATATTGACTTATATTTCATTATTACTCAGTTTTAATCTGGGGTAATTTTGTACCCCGTACCGTCACTCGATCCTATTCTCAAGGTATCGGTACTCGAAGGTTAATGAATGGATGTGGAGAGACAATAATTTTTTGAATAACTTTCAAGCACTAGTTGATTTAGTAAAAATTTATTTTTAAGTAAATTTTTTATTTGTTTTTATTTTATTTCTGAGTTGTATGGATGAAAATATTAAAGCTGAAATCTCCAATCGTTACACTTTTTATAATTTGAAAATTTATTATTAACAATGATATTAACATGAATTTTTTTTAATTAAACTAATGACGAAATAATTTAAGTATGAAAATGGTATATTCGATGCGATTTGAAAATAAAATGCCAATTCTTTATATTGTCTGTAAGGAGTGAATGTGATTGGCATTTATATTGACATTATTAGAAAAACTAAATGTCTTTTAAATGAAATCGATAGTAATGTTCTTGTTTATGTTAAAGTTATGAAGAAAATAAAATGTAATTTGATGCGTATCACTATTTTTATTGCTATAGGAGTCATATTTGTCGAGAAAAAAGTTTTTAAGTACATTAATCTTAATGAACGGAAAGCAGTCTTCAAAGGTAATCTTTGAATTGAGTGAATTTTGAAAATTAAAAAACAGAAAATGATTTACTATCTCTTCAAAGTACTTAAAAATTACGAAGTCACATCAATAATAAAAAATCTCGAACAGTTATAATGAATGTATACATTTTTACGTGGTCAAATGAACACTGATATTTTTAGATGAAATAGTTTTAATATTGTTATTAAAAATTAGATAGTTACATAATAACTTCATAATATTAAAAATATAGTAAAAATAAATTCACCTGCAGCCTAATATTAATTTACAATTTCGTTTGGATAACTCAAAAGCACAAGCTTTCCCCAATCCAGAAGTTGCACCAGTAATAACAATTGTTTTCCTTTTTAGTGGCATGCATTTACATTTCTGACATCTAAATGATCGAAACCACCGAATTAAGAAAATACTAATTCCAGTTCCGAAGACACCAATTGAAAAATAATTATAATAATCTATTTATAATTCACTTAAATTATACATATTAAGAGTAAAACCCGTACTTAATTCCAGTTTAAATTTTAATTATACTTTTAAGATGACAAAAAATGCTGAGATTTTGAATTTTTGAATTTATTTTTTATTAAAACAATTTGTCATATATTAAAATGAGAGATTTAAAATATTATAAAAAGTAATTTTTGATTTAAATATTGAATAATCCAAGAAAACATTAAACAGCAATATCTTTTGAAATACACCAGAGTCTCTTTTTACACGGTCTATTTTTACACGGTCTTACTTTAACATGGTTTTTTTTACACGATTTATTTATATTTACATGGGTTTTTTACACGATTTATTTTAATTCACGCGGTTTTTATAAAAATTAATTTTAACCAATTGCATCGTAAGTATGTACCAACACTGTAAATTTCAATCATTAAATAAAGATTTGTATGTATTTATTGAAAATATTTAATCGTGGTATGTAAGTTGTTAATACATTTATGCATTTTTTATTTTAATAGATGTTTTAATTATTTTCTTATTATTAATTTGAAGTTCATTCGGTTCAAGTAATTCTAGCTGATATCATAAATATATAAATTTAAGAATTTCAACTGAATTTTGATATATTTGAATAAAAAAAACTAGTTTCGTTAGGATTTACCTGCCCTACGATGATGCCTGTTAAGAAAAAAAAGAAAATGTATTTCATTAGAAACCAAAATTAAAATTTTAAACCGTATTGAAAATGGAGAGGGTTCTACGAGCCTTGGTAAAAGTTTTGATGTGAATGAAGCTACGATACGCACTATAAAGAGAAATGAAAGTATTATTCGAAGATCTGTGATGGTCATTAATAGAAGTTGCTCTAGAGGGTACTGATTGCCGAGAAAAAAGTGGAATTGTGACGTCTGCTCCTGTCAGTGCCGGTTTAATTATAGAAGGATTGCAATTAGCAGAAAAGTTGGAAAATATTTTTATTGAAAACGATCCCAATTTTGAGCGAGGTTTGAAATTCCAAAAAGATCTAAAATTCTGTATGGCTCGTTATAAAGAATTATTGAAAAACATAAACAAGAGCGTACCTAACAATACGTCAACAGCAAAAAATTCTCGTGACTCGTGCACTTCATTGACTTCACAGCTTCTGTATGAAAATACAGAACCTAATATTTCGAGCGAGGAATCTGAATTTGAAATCAATTTTAAACCAGTCTCAAGAAAGCGCATACGTATTTCTTCAGACACTGACAGTGATTAAAAGATTATTTTTTGTTAAATTGTTAATTATAAATTTATTTTTTCGTAATGTCTATACATATATACATTGAATATGCTTATTTTTCTAAACTATTGTTATTAAATAAAAAAAATTTCTTAATTCTGCTGTTATTGGATCTAATCTACGAAAATGCTTTTTTTTCTTTGTTAGTAATTTTTTTACATTATTTTTAACACGGTTTTTTTTACACGATTTATTTAAATTTACACGGTTTTTTTACACGGTACCTATCCACCGTGTAAAAAAAGACTTAGGTGTATGCTGTTTAACGACATGGATTATGTTAAAAGACTAGAATAATAAAAAACAGGTTAAATCATATTAACAATTAAATATAGCCAGTGCTGTTCCAACCAATGTACTAACTGTTCTGTGGGAGTCAAATAATTAAAAAATGAAATTTGTTAAGATTTCATGAAATTAATCCAATTATATGTGGTATTAGTATTATATATAAATAGCAAATTACAATAACATCAATTAGTAATTCTTGTTAATCATCCCTACAATTACAATAAGTACTAAAACTAAAATTTTTATGTGAAGTGTGAATGATAAATAAAAAAGCCAATTTATTGAAAGATTAAAAAAGTAATATAATTAAAAAACTTTTATATCATATAACTATTTATTTTATTAGAATTCTACTATAGAAAAAATAAATAATGTGGGAATACGAGACGGATACTAAATATACAAAAGCAGCAAGAATGAAAATATAAAACCAATTATTTAAATCAATTATAAATGTAAAACCAATACTTATCGGCAAAATTTTGCGACGAATTTATTGAAAAGTTAACGAAATATGTACGAAATTCGATAATCACTGAATTAAAATTATTGGGCTGAAAACTGAAATATTACCGCTTTTCTTAACTCCTATTTCTTTTTATAATGATGTAGGAAAGTGCAGTGGAAGAGTCGGAAAAATAAAAATAAAATAAATAAACAAAAAATAAGGTAGGAACAGTAAATAGCAATAAAATAGAAAATAAAGTAATAAACGTGTAAAACGAGAAAATTATAAAAAACAAAAAAAAATTATAATAAACAAAATTGACCAATAATATCCTAATCAGTATTGAATTAAAATAAATTAGAAATATTAAAGTAACTTAACTGCGATTGGTCAAATTATCCGACCCAAAAACTATATAAACAATGGATTGAGACGAAAACATCTTACAGCATCTTACATCACATTACAGTATTTATCTCAAGCAAATTGATTTGAAATTCAATTACTTTCGGGAAATCATCAACGTTAGATTCTAGGACCTCCATTCAAAAACCATTTTCAAATACTTTGTAGCTTGGAAAATTTTTATTGTGTTGCTATGGTAACACTTGTAAATATCAAATAGCATTAATGTAATATGAATTCAACTATAATAATGAAGCTTTTCTTTTCGATCGCAACAATGAATTTAATAATCATTTATTTAATCTTTTTTGTAATAATCACAAATGTAGTAATTGTTTTCAAATAACATTTCGTAACGAAGTTCAATAATGATATTCTCTAAAATGACAAATTCAAAATTTATATTTAAGTCTCGTATGTTTTATGGTAATGCAGAATCGTCAGTGGAGTTGAGGTCCGATGTTCCATGATTCAGGGTACCTTTGCGATGCTTGAATCAGCGGGAGCATGGGCTCTTCAACCGCTTGGCTTGACACAAAGGCCGAAATGCGAGGGCTTCCTCACGGGTCCGTCGCCGGTAGATGAAGAAGTGGAGTAATTTACAGATTGGATCCATCTTCACAAATGCGCTACTAAACTTACACTTAGAAATATTTCATTCCAAAAAATCATTCGAAAACGAATACGCGAGGAAAGTATCGCAGTGATTGAGATGTTGAAAGCAAACACATTAGGAAATTTAATCTCCAAGATTTGTTACACGTACAGGAGCACAACATCATTGAAACACCCACAGAACATCGACGAACCTAATTTCCTGATATTTGAGCGTGAGAAATTTTAGTCACAACGAGAAGGGTGACATAAGTCAATAGGAGATATATTAATACAATTTTCATGAGTTTCTGAGTAAAATCGCTGAAATCCAGAACGAAATGCCACGAGAATCTTCCAAGAGGTAAAGTACACCAAATTAGCACACATAATCGATAAATGCCGACAACGAGCATAGCCAACAAACAATTTACAGATATACATTAACGATAGTGAATAGTCTAACGTCAGACAGATCACCAAACTCAATTTCACATTAAGTTTTATCTTCGCAGTAGAATGCTCACACTGATAAGGGCTAATTGGCATAAATTAACCAAACAGTAGGAAGCGGTGTGAATAAGATATCTGGGCAATCAGCTGTGAGAGAAGTGATGAATATGCGAGTAAAGTAAAGGAGTTAAAGTGATAACAAGGAGGGCCCTTGATTGGATTGGACCCGAGAAGCCAAGAACGATTCAGTGATAGTTTAGGTTAACAAAAGGAAAAGAAAGGACGTTTAACTCTAAAATAAGGTTGCTCAAATTTTCAAAGGTATTACTCAAAATAATATTACTCCAAACCAATCTATTTATAAAACCATAAGGATAAAGCTGAGAAAAATTCCAAAGTTCGAAAGAAACTTCATTTAAAAATAAAAAATTTCCAAAAATTAAACATGAAAAGCCTAATCAAAATAATTTACAAAAAATTTTATATTTTTAATATTTAAACATAAATTAAAATTTTCCTAAATCACTGAAGAAAAGAAATATATTTTCATCAAAATTTTATAAAAATTTCCATTACACTGGTATTGAATTTAAATTTTAATAATAAAAACAAATGTTCATTTAAAAATTATTCAAAAAAATAAAATTCAAATTTTGAGAAAAATTTGAGGCAAAATAAAATATAAATATACTAGAAATACTGACAAGAAATTAAATTAAATTAACTGAAATTTAGCGCTTGGACTTCGATGCAGATTTTAAGTGTTTCTAAATAACACTTCATACATAACATTTCCCATTACTTTCATATTGCTGATGATGAATTTTAAAATCTTTTAGGTATATTTCAATTGATATTCTCCCAATCTCACACAATTGTTGATGTCTATGAGATTCAATGCTGCTTTTAAAAGTTCAAATTAAAAATTCTATAAACAAATTTATTTCTCATTTATTCAAGAAATTTTAGATTTATAAAATTCGTATAATTTCAGAAAAAAATTCAAAAATTACAACTTTCTGATTTTCGATCTCAATGGTATGACAATGCAGCTGTTTTTGGTAAGGTATATTTCTGAATTGCAGCAAAGAATTTCCACATTGACTCCTTAATTTACCGAATTAACTTAGACCTTAATTTACTTTAATTTACTTAGTACTACCAATTCTCAACAATATTCAAAATCTATTACTTAATTTTAAAATTTAGTCATTCATTTACTTATTTACAAAATATAACCCTTATTTACATATTTAACCAATAATTTCATGTGGTTATTGTTTAATTCACAAAGATTTGCATCTGAAATTGCCATTGAAAAATATTTCATAAAAATTTCCATTTAAAATTATTTCATAAAAATTTTAATCTAAAATTTTAATTGAAAAATATTTCATAAAAACTTTCATTTAAAATTTCATTTATCTTTAAAAATTATTTCATTAAAATTTTCATTAAAATTTTCATTACATTTCTCAAAAAGTTGGTTTTGATAATAAATTTTAAAATCTTACTTTAATTTACTTAATTTAAAAATATTACTTTAATTTAAAATTTTAGACTATTGATTACTTTAATTTTAAATTTAACCCTTTAATTACTTAATTTAGCCCTTGTTTACCAAATATAGCCATTGATTTACTTTAATTTAAAAATTTAGACCCATAATTTACTTAACAACCAAATATAACCCTTATTTACATATTTAACCAATAATTTCATGTTATAATTGGATAATTCGCAAAGATTTACATCTGAAATTGACATTGAAAAATATTTCATAAAATTAGTTCTCATCCTTATGTGAACTGTAGCTTTTATGTTTTTGAACTTCGGATACTAGAGTTATAAACTCCCGCATCAAACGTGATTTCTCTGGAACGCTTCAGTCAGGCGGTGTAGTGGGTAATCATGGCAGGCCATGGCCATCTTGAAACTCCGGACATTGGCTCATTCATTAGTTGGTTATTCTTCATCATTATTTATCTAGAGGGTATATTATTTGGAGTAGGAAGACTCCATTTGTGAGTTTTATAGAGTTTATATGGATATACTTATTATAATATCGATTAGAAGGAGTTTTTAAGATAGTTTAATAATAATATTACGAACAACTAAAAAGGATAGAACGAAACTACTATCAGTTAGACAGAGCTCCTACAAGGACTCTTACAATTTTTAAATTAAATCCAATAAAAAATCCTTATAAATGATTATTATTACAAAAAAATCACTTTGACCCATTTAAATTCTTAGGTTAAGTCTGTTCAATTCAGATCAGCACTAATGTTGGTGACGGTTAAAAATGAATCCGGTAATGTAGTATTTTATTTTTTGTCTAATCGTTCACCAAATACCTTTATTGCATTACATTAACATTAATCATCATGTCTTGCAATATATAAAACTGTATCTGTCTATCTATTCACTATTATAATCTATAGATATAAAAAAATTAGTTCTTTATTATTATAGATACAAAATAATGAATCATTTTAAAATCATTATATTGTAATAAAGTTTATTTCCCTTATAATGTTATCTAAAAGATAAAAGTCTATCAAAAAGCACTTGATTTAAAATTACTAATATTTTGAATTTTTTTTAAATGTTTACATGCTTATAACATGTAATATATATTTACACTGTATAATTAATTTTGAAAATTCAAGTGCATTTAATAAAATATTACAATTTACTATACGACTTATGTGCCTGAGCAACGTCGGGTAGCCCAGCTGGTCTTTAATAAAAATAATAATAAATTTTCTATCATAATAATAAAAATTTCAGAGAGCACATATAAAATAATTATAATAAAAAATATATTAAAATCATTTATGATTAATGAAAAATAGAGTTAAAATTTATTAATCAGCGTTTCAATAGCTATAATGTCATTCAAAATAAAAACTATAAAATAATTTTTGTTCATTGTTTATTTTTATATTATTCTATTTCTTCAAGAAGTTTCTAAAGAAAATCAATTAGTCTTTCTCTTTATTTAATTAAATACGTTCTATCTATTTTGAATCTATTCAGAAAAAATCATTAAATTGAACTCAATATAATTAATTCAAATACTGAAAGTTATTTTTTTAATGAAAAAAATGAAGTTTCATTTCAGTTTTTGTAGTTTTGGACAAATTTTCTGTCACTACAACAAAAAAAAACCAAAGATGAAAAGACAATTATTCTAATGAAGCGAAACACTTCGAAATCTAATAAATAATTAATTTCTACTAATTTATTTGGGACTCATTTCCATTCAAACATACATTATAATTAGCGTTGTTAATTTTTGGCAAATTTCTTTTTGTCGTTGTTGGTTTTATTTCTGTTGTCATCAAAATATAGTTTCGGATTTCATCGGACAATTCCAGTCAATTTAGTAGACAATTTTGGAATTCATCGGTTTGTCAACGCAAATTTGCAGAAAGAGAAACCATCTGTTTTGTTGCATTGTGATTGATTTCCTCTGCTTTCAATCAAGCACGCATGCACACAAGCACACAAGCACACAAACGCGAACACATGCATGGATGCATACACACACAAAAGCCATAAGTGAATTTAAATACCAACGAATTTTCCAACTGTCAATCGTGTTTGTTTTCCACACTTACTATTATTATCATGATTATTGTTTTGTTATATTTCATCTGACAAAGTTAGCTAATATAAATCCACCAATCAAAATGCTCGTTCTATTGAGTAGAAAACTGTCAATTCCAAAGAAAGATATTCAAGTGCGATCCTATTCGTCCTTTGTTGAAACCCATTTTATTTCTATTGTTTTAAATTCGAATTCATTATTTTGAAACCATGAAGCATTGAGGCAGTCCTATTATTTTGAGTCCAAAAAATATGAAAATCTATTTAATTGTTTGGATACTTTCTGATTCGCTTTCTATTGTTTTTTCTAGATTTGAAGGCAATTTAAATTACACAATTCAAGAAAATCATCCATCTGGAATTCAAGTTGGCTTTATTTCGTCTGACATCACTCAAATTCCAAATATTGATCTACCGAAATTTCTCGATTCTTCATTCTATTTCACGTTTCGAGACAAGAACGAATACTTTACTCTTGATCGGCAGTCGAGTGTATTAAAAACGGCGAAGAAAATCGACTTAGAAATTCTCTGTCCGAAGTTCTGCAACGATGATGGAGTAGGATTTCTCAATCTTGTTGTCAATGTTTGGAAAGAAAACCAATTGCGGGGAGTGATCAATGTTAAAATTGTGATTCACGATCAAAATGACAATGTACCCATGTTTCCAGTGAAAGGTTTTGTGAAGAAAATCAAAGAGATTCTTTATGGGATTGGGAAAACAATTGAACTTCCAAAAGCAATTGATAAAGACGTGACGGAAATCAATAGCCGAGTATTATACAAGTTAAATAAACCTTCGGACACTTTTGAATTGCAAATTTCAAAAGACAATACCCCTCGGTTACGATTAACAAAGGATATAGATTATGAAACTAAGAACTATTACGAATTGACGTTGATAGCTTGGAATAATGGGCATGACGATTTAAAATCGTATTTAGAAATAAAAATCGAGATCATTGACATGAATGACTGTGAACCGGTGTTCAAGAAAAGTCTTTTTGAATTGGTACTCGACGAGAACGCGAAAATTGGAAAGTTAATAATTAAGGTAATTCAAATTATTTTGGAATTCAATTTTAATAAATTAAAAGCAATTTTCAAATTCAATTAAAAAATTTATTGATTTCTCGCATAGCTCATCAATCTTTCCACGGAAAGGGCACCAGTAAATCAATTGAACTATCAATCACAATCAACTTCATTAGGTGGTCAAATTCCTGGAATTATTTAGAGAGTTCCTCATAGAAAATTTTATGAAGTAGTTTTAAAAGTCAATCAAATGTTTCGGTTTATAGGGTAAAGGAAAAATTTCAATGAGCAAAAAAATATTAAAGCCTAATAAATTTCATTCTTAACAAGTCTGATTTAAATAAGTGACGAGCAATTAAAATTTTATTGACACGCTGATAATTTGAGAAAATTATTTTAATTATTATTTTCTGTCAGATTTTCCATAAAAAGTACAAATTCAAAATTTTCTTAATTTTAGTCAGTTTCCTTTTGTCAACTGATTGCCTCATACTTCGAGACGTTATAAAAATCCTTTTATAATAAATAATCGACAAAATATAATTATAAAATAATTACATATAATTAAATGAACCGTGATAAATATTTTATCAGGTTAAGTGGAAATTAATTTTGTTTCCTAGTGTATTAAATGATTGATGATATTAATACATGTTTTCTATTATGCGTGAAAATTTGTTTAGTTATTGTTGTTTTTTAAAATATTTGCAGACATTCAATTTTATTAGTTAATTTTAATTTGAAAATAATAATAATAATAATAATAATAATAATAATAATAATAATAATAATAATAATAATAATAATAATAATAATAATAATAGAAAGCTATATACGTATTAGGTTGGTGCATAAATTCGTCCTGTTTATTAGAACAAAATGAAACTAAAAATTTATTTATTAAGAATCACTTTTAATCAATAAAGTATTTTCCATTCAGTTCCATCACCCTTCTCCATCTCTATGGTAGTTGCATAATCCCACGCTCAGGATAACTCTGGGGTTTATGGCTGAAGATGTAATCCGGGTGACTTTTCAACTCTTTCAAGGAACAAAATTTCTTACAGTCTAAGCTATTTTTAATCGATATAAGTGCAAATAGCCGATTCATACTAAAAATAGAATGAATTTACAAAATCTGATTTCTATTAGAACTCGAGATTAATAAAAATTTTTATAAAATTCTCTTAATAAAAACAATACGCAAATTAAAAATACCTATCAATAAAATTCATTTTAATTATAAAGATAAATATAAATAAATTATTTATCACTTCAAAGTTACTAGAAAATTTTAAATTATTACCAGATGTAAAACTTGGCATTTTAGACGGAAAAATTGCCTAAGGGTTATTTAATATACACAATTTTGAAATATTGTTTTCAATAATAATATTTTTAAGTGTTTTATTTAAGTTCAAAGTTTCTTCGGATAATATATATCAACGGTGGGCAAATGCGGCTCTGAGGGCCGCACGCGGCTCTTCGTTGAGTAAACTGCGGCTCATTGATAATTGAATTTTTGATAATTGAATTTGAAAATTGAATTCGATTTTTTTATTTTGAAATTTTTTCAACTGAATTTTTAAAAAAAAATTTTTTGTTGCAATTGTATTTTCATAAATGTTAAAAATTAACGAAACATTGTTTCTCACATTTTACTGCTTTTTAAAATTATTTTGTAGTAGGCGGCGCTTTGTTATAACAACGAGAGAGAAGCAATGAAAATAAATTTAGTGAAATTTAGTGAATTTTGATTAGTTAGTATTTTTGTTTGTACAATATTGCGGTCGTTTGTATATTTTAGTATAGTTTTCTATTCGTGTTTTTTGAAAAATTTGGTAAGAAGATTTTTTATGAAGCATTTTAAAATTTTAAATTAATTAAAATTAAATTTATGTTTTTTTATTATTTTGTTTAAATTTCAGTAATATAAGTTATTCAAATTTATTATTACAATGACCTCAGAAAACATCAAAAAACGAAAATACAAACAAGAAAATAGAAGTTTTCAAGAAGAATGGACAGAAAAGTTTTTTTTATTGACAATAATGGTAAATCGTTGTGTCTTATTTGTAAAGTTACAATTTCCAACTACAAAGTAACCAATTTACGTCGACACTATGAAGTAAGTCATCCACATTTATCAATTCAATATCCACTCACTTCAAAATTGCGAACAGAAAAACTTAAGTCATTGCAATCAGGGCTTCAAAACCAACAAGGACTAATGTCTTCTTTTAGTCGAGAAGATGACAGTGCCAACGAAGCTAGTTTTTTGATAGCTTGGAATATAGCTCGTGATTAAAGTTTTGGATCCGGATAACTCAAAACTACATAAATTGATCTCACGTATTCCTATGTCACGTCGTACAACTGCGCGTCGAATTGGCCAAATTAGCGAAAATGTTGAAAATAATTTGATGTGTGATTTAAAAAATTGTACAGCATTCAGTTTAGCTCTCGACGAGTCTACTGACATTCAGGATGTTCCACAATTAGCCGTTTTTGTCCGCTTTGTATCTTCTGACGTAAAAGTAAAGGAAGAAATTTTAGACCTAGTAGCTCTTAAAGAAACAACTCGCGGTATCGATGTCAAAACTTTCTGACTTAATGTTCCTTACAGACATTATGGAACATTTGCAAATATTAAATTTGGCTTTACAAGGAAAAGAAAAGATAATTATTGATTTGTCACAAACGTTATTTAGTTTTGAAGCTAAACTTCGGCTTTTTGTGAACGATCTTAGGTCGAAAATATTTAATCATTTTCCACGAATAAAAGCTAATAAAATTGATATCACAGAAGAAAAAGTAAACGAATACAATATAAATAGTGTTTTTCTTTATCAGAGTTGATTTATTTTCTTTAACTTTTCCTTTCAAGTAATTTTACTTGTTATCACCATTTTTGTACCCGACTTTTATTTTCCTCTTTTTTCAGTCTTCTTCATTTCAAACCGATAATTATTGTTGTCTTCTCCATAGTTCCAAATACTCGATTTGATAATTTGCTTCTACCATTTATCTCTAAAATTCGTTATGATTACGACTTCATATTATCTTTTTATGTTTTGTAGTATACGAAATTTCTGCTTTTGGAAATTGATAAAGGAAATTTCATTACAAGGTTATATATAAACGTACTTAAATTTATAGAGTGAGTTCATTTTATTAACTATGTACCATAGTTTACTAGAGACAAAACATTGTAAAATAAAATTATATATTAATTTATATTTTTGTTTTATTAGCCCTAATTTGAATGGGTTAAAAAAGTAAAATGACAACAGTCGATCTCATTAAATCTTTAAAGACTTGGAGTTGAATGTCACCAAAAATAATATCAGAACTTTTAGATATATTTGAATGAAACTGGTTTTAACATTCAAACATTATATTATGGTTATTTGCCACCGTATTTGCATCAGTTAAAAAAATCGAGGAATTCTTTAGTATAGTTAAATCAAAGTTCACAAATATTATTCCTAAACCTTTAACTCAGAATGACGTGAAAGAAATTACTATGCGCCTGCTGAATGAAATTAATAAAAATTTAGATGGATTTTATAGAAATATGAGAAAGTAGTATAAAATAAATTAAATAGTGAATAAGTTTAAAGGAATAGTTGTTTATGTATATAATCGTATTACTTTATTTATTAATTATAAAAAAGCGCCACTCAAATAATCGTTTTACGATATATTTAGACAGTTTTTCGGTCAGAATCAGATAACTAAAGAAATTATAGATTTTTGAACAAATTTTGAAAAATTAAAAATTAAAAAATAAAAAATTGCTTCAATTTTGATTTATAATTTAAATTATAATTTTTATAAAGAAAAAAATTTTTTTATTAAAAATTTGATATAATTAATATAATTAATAAATTTATTCAAAAATCTATAATTTCTATAGTTATTATATCATACCTGATGATGGCAAGAAAACTCTTATAATTTCTTATAATTAAATCATTGCCATGTATGTTTAACTATTTTTTTATTAATTTAAATTTTTATAATTATTTACACTGGTAATAAAATTTGTAAATAGGCTTTATAAGTATGAATAATCCTATATTAAAAGTTTAAATTTCAAAATTGTAAATTCAATTTAAAAAAATATTTAATTAAATATTATTATTAAGCTAAAATCATTTATTTATGTTTAAAAATCTGTAAGTTTCTAGATCACGTATTTATTATAAAATGCTACATAACTGTATACCACCATATTCTATTACTGAATCCTATATAACCTGAAATTTGATAACAACATAAATGATAATAATAATAATAATAATAATAATAATAATAATAATAATAATAATAATAATAATAATAATAATAATAATAATAATAATAATAATAATAATAATAATAATAATAATAATAATAATAATAATAATAATAATAATAATAATAATAATAATAATAATAATAATAATAATAATAATAATAATAATAATAATAATAATAATAATAATAATAATAATAATAATAATAATAATAATAATAATAATGTCGTTTTTCTTTATTTTCACAGTTATTAATAATATCAAAAATTACATTACAATTTACAAAATATTCAAATTCACATTTTTTAAATGTTACTAAATATTACCTTGGATTCGCGAATTTATTTGGCATTATAAGTCTTTATAAAATGATACACTCGACGTTCTATGGTTACAAAATACTGTGAAATGTGGAGTTTTATCCGTTACCAGAGTGGACTCATGTAAAATAGGTGGAAATGGTAAACTTTCATTAATCCGTTCCATAGTCAAAAAATCTTTAAGAAAATCTTTGTCCAAAAGCCTGAAAACGTAAAAAAGTATGATATAATACTCTAATAGTACAAAGTCATTTATATAATGGATATTATGACATAACAGATCTGTACCTTATTAAAATTCAATACAAATAGTTCATATAAAAATTTTTACAGTTTATAATTATTATTCGTCTGATCTGAAAGAAAATCAGAGAAAGCGTAAGGTTGCAATATACTCTGAAACTTATAATTGTTAAACAACTTTACCGCTTGAAACAGAAAGTGCCCTTAATGAAGATATTCATAAAATTAGCAACGAGTTAAAAGCTTTTTCCCCCCATTATTTCTGTTTCATCATTAAACCCAGCGGGTTAAATGCAAAAAGAAAGAA
Source organism: Schmidtea polychroa (assembly GCA_959609185.1). Taxonomy (NCBI): domain Eukaryota; kingdom Metazoa; phylum Platyhelminthes; order Tricladida; family Dugesiidae; genus Schmidtea; species Schmidtea polychroa. The sequence goes on along the minus strand of CAUHTR010007610.1, from coordinate 90,426 downwards.
AGATCAGATGGGTCGTTCAGGCGTTAAATGTAGTACCAACCTTGTTTCTCTTCTACTTATATATGAATTAATTAATTTATTTCATTCTCTACTTCATTTCCATTTATTCAATTTTGCGTCAACCAATACACGATTGTATAAAATATTTAAATATTTTGAACTATTGTGAAACTTTGTAAGGTATATAAATATAATTATGTGAGTGATATAAAAATTTGAAAGTATTAATAAAGTTTTTACTTTGCAATAAATTTTTATTTTATAATATTTTTATAATATATTTCATTATTAAAAATCCTCTTTATCATTGACTTTTTTCACTCAATTACTTTAAATTGAATTTCTTTCTAAACTATATGTTATTATTATGCTTATATTCAATACCATCTTTTGACAGTCTTTTTAATTATTTATTCTATGATAAAAATTTGTAAAGATTTTCAAAATTACCTCAAATGGTTACATTTCAACATTTATTTGGTTATTTATTACAACCATAATTATTTGGCATTAAAATTGTTAATTATAATAATATTCTTAAAAATAAAATAAATTTATTTCTAGTATAAATATTTATATAATTAAATAAACTAAAATTTGCTATAATTGATTACGTCATGTAATTTACATTAATAAGTTAATATAAAATGAGAAATAGCAAAAATATTTTCCATTTTTATTTTATGCCCATATTATTTATATCTTAATTTTATTAAATAATCTAATTATTTTGGTCTGATTCAATTACACGAAATATTTGATAGGAAAATGTAGAATCATGATTTGAATTTTTTAAATCATATCCAACAAAATTTTAAATTTCGATGAAAATTTATTTTTTATTTTTTTAATTAATATTAATAAAAACACTTTAAAATGCTAGTTCTAAGCTTGTTTAATTTAAATATATTTATACATAATGTGAAATAAAGAAAAAAGCTTATGACAAAAAATAAGTCTTGATCAAATATATTTTATCAAAGATAAATAAAACAAATAACTTAAAAATGAACTAATATAAAAGAATAAACAGACAAAAGTAACTGAAAATTATCGAAAATGTTATCTTTGTAATTAAATAATAAAATCTTAAAAATTCTGGAATAATAATATATTTAACATTTAGTGTCACTGCTTAATTAAATTTTTAAATTTAAATATTGATAATAACAAATTTATATAAAATATTTTTGACGTAATTATAAAAATAAAATTAGACATTCTTATTTTTTCAAACATTTTATATTCCATACATAAGCAGTATTTGAAAGTTTCGGTGTTGGGACAAATTTTCCTTAATGAAAGTTAGACAGTGATCCAGAAAATAGTCGCGGTTTACATGTTTCAGTAATAAAGTCACTGAAATACTTGAAATATAGAAATTGAATCTTAGAAATGAGAAACTTTGTTCCTAAAATATAATCTATATTCCAAGAAACAAGTTCAGCTGAAAATGAAAAATAATTGAGCACGTCTATAAAAATAATGTAGGTAAAATAAAAAATGTTGGTAAAAGTAGCGTTCAAAAATTAATTTCATAAAACATATGACCAACTGTAGTGATTGTTCAAATTTGAATCAACATTGTGTAAATTATTAATTTTAATTAATAAATTAAAAATTAAAAAAATATAATATAGTTTTGCTTATACAAATGTGAATTTAGTCGAAAAGAAAATTTATAGTCACGTTTTGGTTATTTATCTATTTATTTATTTATTTTTACTTGCAAAAGCAATTATCTTCAAATTATCAAAACACAAGAAATGACAATAATACCAGAAGACATTAAATCAAGCGACAATGACCATCTTGGTTCAGATGATAAATTTAACTTCATCAAAAATGCAATACATTTTATTTACATATTATCTATAATATAATTGAGACGTCACACCTATAATATCTTAAACTTTAGGAACCATCATAAACATTTTATAAACAAAACACAAGCAATTTTATATTCTAAAAACACAGTGTTCATTTACCTTCATTAACCTTTTCTCTTTTTCATTACACATGTTTTGATTGATTATTGTAATAAGTGTCATAAAATAAAGTTCACTTACTATTTATCTACCTAACAAAGTTTTTGCTTTCTAAATGATCAACATGGTTTTTGAGTTCAGAGTTCGGGATTTTTTTCTTCTTCAAATAAGCAAATAAACAAGTATTTCCTGTTTTATAGTTATAAATTTTATTCCAAAAAATATCATTCCTTAAATTTCTATTAATGTTTTCATTAGCATTTTACTGGAGCTGTATTGAAATAATATTTATTTGATAATAAAATTTAGAAAACGAATTTATTTTAAAATTTAAAATACTGCTAGAAATTTGGGCTTTGTCACATATAAACTATAAATTAACAAAAAAATAATTTTTTTCTTAAACTTCTTTCTCATTTAAACAATTTCCAAATTTCAATTATTTAAATGAAATTGAGATTGAAATCATGATATTAACAAAAATAAATGTTACTCAATTAAAATATTGATTAAATTTCTTATATTTTCTAAAATTTTATTTACCCGGAGATTTTCAATAATTGATTTCAGATATATTCACCCGTAATTATGTAACTGTTTAAGAAAATAAGTAAACCACAAGATTTTCCCTATGACTTATTAGAGAACAGCGGTCGAATCCCAATTAATCATATTAAAACAAAATTCTAACGTGACATAATTTTCTAATAATATTAATAATAGCAATATCTTTTTAAAATTTTTGATTGAGCTGAGAATATAAAATAGAATTTTAATTTTAACAATAAAGAGGCTAGACCTCATAGTAAATGAATTGACATGACTAAAACATGACTGATTGAAGGAAATAATATCATAATCTGCCTATTTTAAAATATATAAAAACTATGATCATTTAGAGTATTAATTGTCTCTATTTAGGCAATTTTATATTTAATTTATTTTCATTATTTCGAAAACATTTATTGCATAAGAAAATATATTTTTGATCTCAATTCATAATGAAAATAAATGAAATGTTAAATGGAAACAAATCAAAGGCAAAGCAAAGTTAAAGGATTTTGCTAAATGTAAAGTTTTTATATCACTATTTAATGAGTTATGAGTTTCATTTTATTATCACATTGTTTGATGCTGTAACATGAATCTTGCCGTTCTTAATGCTGAATGATGATTATGTGAATGATTGATCTATATCAATATATACCTAGGTTTCAGGCTACACCATTTTCTCTAATAAAATAAAAACAACAATAGTTTTATATTACAATCAACACGTCAATTTATCCGTTCTTTGAAAATATTTTGTCTATCAACAATTTTGTTATAAATTTCGAAAGATGTAAGAAAATATAAATGAAAATATACATAGTAAACACGATTCTTATAATGAAATACAATCAAACTCACATCGAAATTAATCATTACGATAAATTTTGTCTTCTTAAATATTTATATATTTAAATAATAAACCTGAATGAACATTATGTTTCATACTTGATGATAACATTGAACCTATAGTTTATGTTTATGTTTAAGTCTGCACAATGTGTAATCAAAAAATGATGTTTTTGTGTTTGTATTGCTATATTTAGAGTAGTATGTGGGAATTAATGCTCAAAATGATGTTATGTAAAAATGTAAAACTGTAAAAATTATTAAATTTAGTAAAATTTATTTATTAAATCTAAAGTTTTCAGTTATTTAATTTTTAATGAGTGTTTAAAAATGAAATTAATTTTAAAATTAACTAATTATTTGTTTATATTTTTCAAGATTTTTAGATAATTTTCTCGAATAAGCAAATTAAAATTTGTATGTAAGCAATTATGTAAGCAAAGCTCGAGTGCGTTTTATCACTTTTTTCCAAAATTAATATAAATTAATATAAGTATATACAAATTTATCAAACCAAATACATATTTAAGTTTTTAATTTATTTTACAGTATATTCCAAATTTTTTATCAGATTCCATCTAAGATTTTGGAATTTTGGGGGATTTTAAAATCCTCTAACTTAATTTTTATATAATTTTTATTTACAACTTTGTTTAACTTCATCTTTTAGATTTTTAATTAATATATTGTTATAATTAATTAACTGATTTTATAGTTTGAAAGAATGAAAATAAACAAAATATTAATTTTATTTAGATTAATTTAATATTAATCTCCTTTGTAAATATCACAATTATACAGAAATAATTTCATAGGCATTTTGATTTGTTGGTTGAACTTAATTGAACAATCATTGGAAATTTTTGCATAACTATTATGTAAATAAATTAAAACAAGTCAACAAAAGTATAAAAATTTTAAGATATTTGTTACAAAAAGATAAATATTATAATTTACAGTAAATTCTGAAATGAATTTAAATAAGATAAAATAAATAAAGTAAAGATTTTTATAGCACCCCCATATTAAGAACAACATAATTATTATTTTTTATTAAACATTTATAATTTCCTAATCTTCAAAGGTTCGATAACGAAAATATTTTTATAGTTCATATGACTTATAATTTGAATTCCATTAAAAGTTTTTATTTTTTTCAAATATTTTTTAAGAATTTTAAAAAATGTTTTCTCATTGTTTTTGTCTTTTATTTGAAATTGTTCTTATTTTAAAGTACACTAATAATTTTCAGAGGTCTTTAAATTGGAATCTCAACATGTTCAACTTCATTTATTTTTTAAAATTTTTATTTTTAACAACAAATTTGTGAATAGAATTTATTTGAATTATTATTTTTAAGGTAAAAAGCAGTTTTCAAAAATTCTAATGTAAAATAGATGAAATTATAAAACTTGTTTGATTTGGTAATTATTTTCTAAGATAACAATTCATATGAGATTTCATTGTTTTGATAGAGTTTTTGGAAATGTGAATTATTTTTCTTGAAATCGAAAAAAAGAATTTCTTATTTGGGTAAACTTAACTTTATATATGATGACAGTCGTCTGATATCAAATTCATCGAGTGCACAATTTAATCCACTTTTAAAATTTTTTTAAATCAAAAAGTGCATGATAAGAAGTCACTCTAGATTAGTAAATATTTTACAGATTTGTTCCAATAAACATTAGAATAAATTATTTTTATATCTCCCAGAATAATTTCATAATTTGTTCCAGTGTTTTAAATTCTAGATATTTCTTGTTTTAATTTTATTATGACCATTTTCTTGAATTTTATGCTTTAACATTATCAATAGAAAAGTGAAAACGACAGTTTTTCAATGATATTTTGCAAATGTTGAATTAATAATTCATCAAATGTTTTTACAGTGTCTGGCCAACTATTTTAAACGCTGAAATAAATTAATATTTTCACTTGTTTTTTAAAAATTTATATTAAATATTTTTATTTTTCAAAATAAAAAATCATAAAAAAATGAAATTAAAACAATAATTGGTCAATCCTTAATTCATTTTCCATTCATACTGCTAAAATATATTCTTTTTCTGTAAAATCTGTAATTGATTTACCTTTTTCTAAAGTTTCCTATGATAAATTGTGAATGCTAACAGTTGGTTTAAAATAAAATGAAATTTTATTTAGATTTGAATATCATATAGTTCTATTTTATTACCCAAATGTTTAATTATTTTTCATTTAAATTTTTTTATTTGTCATCTTTTTGATTTAGTTAACGTTGCAAATAGCTTTAAATAATAAATTTGGCAAAAATATTTAAATTACTTATTCATTTATATAAACGAAATAGCAGAAATTCTTTTGTAACGTATGAAATATTAAAAATAGAATCATTCAATCCTTTGATGAAATGGCCAAAAATATTTTCATACTGAAAAAAATTATTCTGTCAAATTTCACGCCAATCAAAGCCTGTTATAAATGGTAAAATTGTTTCAATACTAGGCAATATCATAATAATATATAATAATAATACACATTTCCGATATTCAACAAAAATAACTCGAAACCCGAAATAAGAGAGCTTGAAATAAGATATACATATCAACATTTGGAATATAATTTGGAATATGAAAATTTTGAGGGGCTTTTAAAATGAGGAATTTAGTCAAACTTACACATATATTTCCTCTGATCAAAAAGTTTATTATAGCATTTGATAAAGAATTTAATTACAGAACATCTTCTCATTAAAAACCATCATCATAATAATATTAATGACATTTCAATTTTAATTACTTAAACTTATTTAGACAATGGAAATAATGCCACCAATAGTTGATTAATTATGATATATGATCACAATTTTCGACTTCCACTGTCAAATGAATAAATGTATCAAAACTGAATTTGCTTTTATGATTTTAAAAACGCATGTATCGGTTACGCTTCTTTCATTACAAATAATGCAGTGCAGTTTAAAGGTAGTTTATAAAAGATTCCCTTCTTCCATATAAAAATGTTCAATTTTAAACAAATGATTTTGAAAATTGAAATAGTAGCTACTAGCAACAGAATAAAGTTTTACGAAACAATCTAAAAACTCTAAAACATTGCATACTTGCACGACTATGGATGATTCGCTCGCTATTCTACGGTTAATAGAAGAGTAATCTTATAAAATTAAAAAGAAATGAGACCCAGGCGGTATCATTACTAATTACGACCTGTATTTTTACTCGACCAATTATTAATACACTAATAGTTTGTACAATATATTCTTATATATCCATAAGATATTTAAAAATCTTAATATTATTTGTTTGAATCAAATGACCAAATCCATGATTTAGTTTTGGAAAATGTACCACATAAAAGCAGCCTATAAACAAAGAAATTGAAAGCTTTAAAAATTTTTCGTATTTCCAAATTTTTAATTTATTATTACATCATAATATGATCTACGCAATTTTAATTACACAATTTGTTTCACTGATTTTATAGTATTTCCTAATAATTATTCAAACAATCTGTAAATTTAATTTATAAAAACTTTATTATCAGAAACATTTTCTACGATAGCTCGAATTACTTATGCATATAAGCATATTATATTAAGATTATAAAAGATTAAACAAATTAAATTAAAATCAAACATTGTATTATTGATAGGTATTATAGTTATAATTTATTTTTAACAAAGATTTATGATTTATGAAATTATAATCTATAATTTAATTTATCATTTATATTTAGCACATCTTAATTAGTATATTTTAACTTTTATTAAAATCTATAAACATTAATTTAAAGAAAATATGTTTGAATGAATTAAATGTGATCTTATAAAATTATTTACAATAGACTCGTGAGTGTATTTAAATTACATTTGTTTAAATATTATTATTATTTTACGTATATAATAAAATCTAGGCATAAAGTTTATGATAAATGAATACTGTCAAAAATAATTTGATACAAAACAATATCGAAAAAACCAAAATTTTACCCATTGTGTAAAGTCCATTATTTAGAAGTATTTTTAAAATTTATACAATATTTATATTTTAAAGTAAAACAAGAGCTAATTTAAAAAGTAAAATTTTTCAAAGAAATAAGAAAATGATCTCTAAAAAAATTTATAAAAGCTTTAATTTTCAGAATATATTAATATTTTTGATTTTAGTAAATTGGCAACTAGGTCAAAATTAATTCAAGATTCTATTTCACCAACTTTACTATTAAGCAAGAAATAGAAAAAACCCACACATAAAATATTTTTTTACAGGGCAATACAAAACTCTTATTTCAGTTATTTCATTTAGGATACAGTAAAAGAATTTTTTAAACTTTATACTTTAAAGTCTAGCTTCAAGTCTGGAAAGAATGTTTTAAACAGGGGTTCCTTAAGTTTTAATTAGGGGGCCAAATTCTATATTCCAAAATATTTGTCGGGCCAAAATACAAAAATATTTTTAAAAAATAATAGACTCCTCCGACTTACATTATACTTTTTCATGGAAGAATGCTGACTTTCGTTTTTATAAGAATCTTTAAAGTCACAAGTATAAGTAGGTTTGGATTTGGTCTGAATTCACTTGGACTGAACCTATTTTTAATAAAAATACAAAATATTTTTTTAAAATTAAGATCCTTACATTGGGATTTCGCGAGTCACTTTTCGACAGTTCGAAGGCCACACTTTGGGAACCCTACGAACCGCTACGAACTTCTCGAATAACCAAATATTTATTTACAAGTGAACTGTAACATCAACTTTGAATAATTACTGTAATATTTTCGTTAAAAATTTATTATTTTCTGTTTTATTGTTTTAAATGGTCTTTATTCATCTCCCCAATTTTTTGCGTATAAAGTATTAAAATAGTGCAATATGAATATGATTGGAAATTCGGAGATCCAAATAAATAGATCAAAAATATTAATCAAATAATTAAAAACAATAGTGTCAACCAAGTAGACAGATTACGTCCTATTAAAGAATAATACTAAAATCGAAAAATCTAAATTTGTTATATTAAATTGAAAATAATACTGGGTATTCTTTTGGAGATAATCTAGTAACAATTGTATCCAAAATCCTGATTTATCCCTGATATTTTCAATTAATTTGATTTTTAAACTGTAAAGTATTCAATTGTTATTTTTGAATTGTAATTTGTAATTTTGCAATTAGTTTATTTCTGATTGAGAATAAATATATAGAAAAAGATTTTTTTCTTATTTGAAAAGGATATTAAAAACTTTAATAAAATTATAATAATAAATTTTAAAAGTAACATAAAAATAAGTTTAAATTTAAATTATGGAATGATGAAATGTTTTGATTGTAAATTTTATATTTAAGAATGTATGAAATTTAAGAAGATAAAACATTTATTGAATATTTGTGAATAAATATTCCCTATTCAATTGTTATCTCATACTTGCTAAATTATTCTTAAAAATATCAAAAATAATTATTAAAATAATTAAGAAAAAACAAATATGAAAATTGTACAAGATAATACTTGTTTAAATAATATTGAGTTTGTGTTAGAAATAAATTTTTAAATTTTTAATTGATGTAATTAATTTTAAAAAATCACACAAATAATATTATGAAAGCTTTTCTAAGTGGTTCATTAATTTTATGCTATGATGCATTTTTTCGACACTAACAGAATAGATTTGCATAATCTAAATTTTAAAACGCTTCAAATTGTTTTTAGCTGTACACGATATTATACAAAAATTTTTTTTTTGAAATCAAAGCATATATGTGACCTAAAGATTTAATTAAAAATAATCAAACTTTTATTGTTTGCTTATATTTATTTTTCATTTTAATATATATTATTTCCTCATTCTTTCGTATACGGTTGCCAGGTATCCGGTTAGTCCGAATATACGGATAGTCCGTTAATTCAACTACTTGTCCGATGAGAAAAATTTAGAAGGACTGGACATACATTTGTCCTATATTTTCTCCTAACGCTTTGAAAAATTTGAAATTCAAATTTTTTATACCGCAGTAGTCTATGGAAAATTTTAGTAAAGTGATAAATTATTCTAAAGTTTGAAGTGTTTAAAGTTTGAATTATTAAGTGAAAAATTAAATATTAAATTTGTTTTATATCAATCAACTAGGTCAAAAATAGTTGTCTGTATAACTTTAATAGCAAAATAATTTTAAATTAATTTAAAGTAATTCTAGCTAAGAAATGAGTGAGGTAGAAGGTAGTTCCACAACAAAGAGAAGGAAGTGCAATTACAATGCAGATTGGCAAAAAATATACTTGGGTCAGAGATACGGTTGCCAGGTATCCGGTTTTGAACCGGACAGTCCGTTAATTCAACTACTTGTCCGGTGGGAAAAAATTAGAAATAGCATAGTCTAAGGTTTATTTTAAAATTTTGTCCGGTATTCTTTAAGGTATCACCTAGCAACCATACTTACGTACTGTTTTTTTAAATCTCATTAATTATGACAGTTATTTATTTTCCGTTTTTTGACTTAATTAATATTTTGTCCTATACTTATCCCTAATTTTCGGCCCTGCCTTTTTTAAAAGAGGAATTTGCATATACTCTCTTATCATGTTACGTAATTTTAACGCTACACCATAATTTTCAGCTGTGATCATTTAATATAGATTTTTAGCATTAAAAGGCAGAACGAAGTTATAAATTCCAAAAATTAAACATCTGATCATGGAATTTTTGTCATAATTGATATCTGCTTATCGGTTAAAATTTAGTTATTGATGAAAAATATAAACATTTGCATTAAATCTTTGAAATAAGTGAAAATTTATAACTAAATGGTTATATAATATATATAATATATATGTAATAACACTGTCAAATTGAATAGCATTTTTGTTTATCATAGATATAATTGCTTTTCACATTAAAAAAACTTATTGTTTAAAAGAAAATTATTAAATAGTACTTTGATTTTTAAAGTTGAAAATTGATGTCATTTGACAAAGGAAGACTGGAGGCTATTTCTGAATAACATCAAACTATTAAGAGAATTTGACGTAATGCGTCTGTAATACATGAAATCATGTTACATTTTTACCTTTTATATTTACCTTTTCCACAAATAGATAGTATTTATTAGTTTAATCTTCGATGGAATCATTGAGTCGAGTTAGGAAAGTTTCTTCTAATATTTTCCACAAATTTGAGTTACATTGCATTTTAGACAATTAATCTTTTAAAAAATATTTCCTGAAAATCAGATACGTAATTCAGAATACCGAAAAACAGTAAAACATGTGATCCATGAGATTTCCTTAAGTCGTGGACTTTAGTGACACAGAGATACTGAAAATGAAAAATTAAGAAAAAAGATAAAAGAGGGGTAATTTGAATGCTTCTAGTATTTTATGTGTTATAGTTTTGTTTGAACAGTTTTTAGTATTTCATTTTCTTTGATTGGTTACTTGATGAAAAGAGTCACCTACTCTGATGACATTTGGCTTATTAAACATTATATTTGATATCATTCTCCTCATTTGACTCTTTGACTGAAAATAATTTCAATTATTATCAAAAGTTTCAACTATGTTTGTACAGGTTAATCTTAGAGTTTGCATTAATAATTTGGTTATTGAAAGTACTAAATTTGACAAAGAAACAACAGTTCAGCCACATATTTCAAGATAAAGACATTTTGAATATGAAATTAAATTAGAAATTGAATTATTCTACAGTATTGTAAATATTATACGAGTATCTTTATCTTTTTTTATCGTATTCTTATTTTTTGCAAAAAATGTATATATAAAAAAGATAAATTTCAGATTCCACTTTTCTACAAAAGCTACATTTGCTGTATAGGACACATTTTCATTTATATTGGTTCTGAGAAGCTGTCGATACAGATCGGTTACTGTATTTTACATAGAAATGTAATTTTGTGTAAAACACTTTATAAAATATATAAAAGCGTACCTTAAATGTGTTTTATTTATGTGGAGAAAGAAAAATTTATAAAGAATATATTCGTGTATTATATATGATAAAAATATTATTATGTTAATATTTCAAATATACATAACTATATTATGTACATGTCAACATATTTGCAATAATTGGAAAAATGTAATAATTAAATATTTTCAGTTATTAAACTAAGAAATGGTAAAATTCATTATAAATTTACGTTTAACCACTTCTTTGTTCTTTTTTCAAATCAACAATTTCCCCAGGATTAATAATAAAATTTACTAATTTTTCAGTAAATTCCATTATGGCATATTTAAATTCCTTAAACTCTTTCTTATTCAAGAAAATAGAAAGATTAAAAATAGATTATTTTTCGTGAAATACTTGAATTAAAATTATCAATTTTAATTAAGTAATTTTTTATTTATGAAATTCCAATTTTGAAACAAATTTAACCACAGAATCAAGAATAAAGTACAAATTTCTTATAATTTAGGGCATTTCAACGAGATGAATAATTTTTGACTTCATTTAGGACAATTTTTGTTTGAAAGATGAAATAGTATGAAAAATATATTATTTTACACAAACAAAATTCCTATTTTAACCACTACAAGTCAAATGCCTTTATTTACAAAATGCTTGTAAATTTTATCAAATTAAAAACATTCTAATAATTTGAAATTTTCTGTTGGTTTTGTTTTATTCTTTGTCATAGTGCGCAAAATCCATTAGTTTACTTTCTTTACTGCCATACATTACAAAAACTTCAAAATGTTCAAAATTTAATTGCTAGAAATTTTAGAAAAAATATTTTATAATTTAATTATACTTTATATTATTAAGTATAAAGTGATGATTTCTTGGTAGCATCATTAATTAAATTTTAAACAATTAAATGATAATTTAAGCCTTTTGCTGCAAATAATATATTTAATACAAATGAAAAAAAATTCGTCCTTGTCAATTTCCTAAATGATAATAATTTGAATTATCGTATAGTCGAAATGTTTTTCATTTGTATTAAATACATTATATTATTAATATATTAAAAATATTCAAAATAATAGTAATTCATTTTTAAAGTTGATTTATTTTACTTTCAATAATTACATAAATATGAAAAAAAACTTAAAAAAACATATAAATTAATACACAAGCAATTAAATTGGTTTTATTCATCTTTTAATATTCATTTTAAAAATATTTCGTGACATTTACTTTTTTTTATTGTATGTTATTGCAATTTTGACAAATATCTATGAACATATGGAATTATAGAACTTCGATTATAATCTCTTCCTTTCATCGGAAACTGACAACGGACAGAAGATATGAATAATTTATTATTTATAATTTATTTATCACAAGGATGTCTTTATTTTATTAAATAAAAATATTTTCAGATTAAAATATATTTTTAAAGATTTTATGAGGCATGATATTAAAGTTTAAAATAACTCCTAGGATTAAAAAGGAAAAAAAAACAAAGAATGGGCACAATTGCCAAAATTAATTTGATGAATTTTTTATGCGTAGCAGAAATATTTGATTTATAGACAAACAATAATAGTTAAAAGAAGTAGACATTCATATAAATATATAATCCTATGAAATAGAATAAAAATATTAAAGAAAATCAAAACTTTAAGGGTTATGGAATAAAGAGTTTTAATGATTTCACAAAATTAAGAATAATCCAAAATAAAATATTAATACAATTTACAGAATTTACAAACTCACTATAATATAGCTTAACTTTTTCAAAAAAATAAAATAAAAGTTATTATATTATTCAATAAACAAAAAGCAAGATAAATTTAATCAAATATATATTTTTAAATTTACTCAAATATATCCAATTTTTATTTATCCCTTTAAATAATAAATAAACTGTGAAAATAATACCATTTTTGAAGCATGAAACATTAATTGTAACAATTGTCGGTAAATTTCCAGTTCTTTATAATTATTCAAAAATTGGTATTAATAAAACTATTTAAGTTCATTTTCACATTAAACTTTAATTATTTTAATTGAGAAATTTTTTACCTAAAAGTAAGAATTCAAAAAGTCCAACAGCCATATTATGTAACAATAATTATGTAAAACATTTTTCGAATAAACATTCCTATAAATATCTAAAATTCAAATTTCATCAAAAGGAGTTATTCTATATATGAAAATAATAAAAATAAAAATAGTGTTTATGAAGTAAATCTTTAAAAGGAATACATTTTGAAAATAATAATACTTGATAAAACCTATGTAAAAGGCTAATTAAAAAATAAATATGACTAAAGTTTTATTACTACATTTATGCAAATTAAATCAACTAATTTTTCTTCAATTATGATTTTTTCTAAGGATGCACTTAATAACTACAATATTAGCAATATTTAAATGTAAAAAATTATTAAAATTAAAATATATCTGATAAAAATATCCCGAAAATCTTCATAAATAACCTTATAAAATTAAGATAAACTAAAATATTTCCTACAGTTTTCAATATCTAATTAAAATTAGAAATTTTTTTATGAAAGATAAAAATTTTAATTTATTATAATGTAATCAGAAAACCTGATCACTTCATTAGAGCGAGTAAGTCATTAAAGAAAAATTGTTGTGACATGAACATGCAATATTACCATTCTTGTCAGACGTGAAAGAGTTGATATTTATTTTTTGAAGCATTGATTTAAACAAAACAAAACATGTCAGATGAATAATTGCAAAACTAAATAATAATTTTTGTTCTTTATTACATTCTAGTCAAATACGTAATTACTTCTGATGTCTAATAATTTTTCATCAAAAGAAAATAGTAAAACGATCTGTTCAGAATAAAAAATATTTCATTCACTTAAACTACAAAATAAATATTTCAATTTCTTTATTATCAGAATAATGGAACACGAAAGATCGGCAAATAAATGATAAATGAATTGAGTATTTTTGCACTGAACCACAGGTCAAATAATTGACCATATGTAATTGAGTAATTTTCTTTTTGAAACCTTTGATGCTATTAATTCAAAAATAGAGATTGTCGAAAAGTCTTTATTTTTTCTATTTGCAGAATTCCAAATGGCATGTTTTCAGTTTTTACCTGTCAATACAATAAAAATTTTGAAACCAAATTTGTAAGTTATATTGTGAAACAATAATCCCATTTTAATTACCTATTTTTAATAAAAAATACGTACAAATCAAATATACACAATTATTAACACTGCAAATTAGGGAAATGTTGGAAAAGAAAATAGGAAGCTTCCTTATGTCAGGAGTTTTGGCAACGAAGTACAAAGTTGACATTATGACTTTTTAAATCTTAACTAGATTAGTTACACTAAAATTTTAAATTAATTTAAAATGATTCTTTATAAACTTTAGGGGATTAAAGTAATAAAGTCATTTCTTACTTTATAACACTTTAATAACAACCATTATTAGGTTAAACCTTAGACAAGATCATTCTATAAAATTAAACATGACAGTGAATTCGTAACATAAAGTAGAATATCCAACAAAAAATAGATTATTTTATTTTACTTTATAAATTATTAAAATTAAAAAATTTAATAAATAATGCCTTTTTTCTATCAATATTATATAGACAAAGAATATTTAATAATGCATTTGAAAAGTTTATAGAAATTGAATTATCAACATAATTCAATAGAAAATTAATTATTTATTTTGAAAAAAATAGTAAAATTGATTTACTAATAGCAATTTGAAAGAGATGATTTCGTTAAACGTTTTTTACCCATGAAAAATTATAAAATAAAATGAAAAATATCATTCGATTTTTTATTTGTCTATAATTTTCACGCAATTCGCTTTCATGACAAGAGAACAAATTGAATGATTATAATTTTTCCATCCAACAAAAAATTTAAAATGATATAGAAAATGTGAAATATATTAAAAATATAAAAATGCTTGTTTTAATGATAAATATAAAAAAATAACAAATGTTTCTTTTAAAATAGCAGGATTCAAACGACTACTAGACTAATCCATTTAATGCTATTATATGCCAAAGAGCTTAAGAAAACCAAAGAAAAAAGCACTTACTATAATAAAATGTCGAAATGATTGAAAGAACGTATTTAATAATAAAATAAAAAATTTCATTACTCATAATAATTGAAAATGAATTACAAATTCTGCTAGTGCATATATTGGAAGTTGTCAGTTGAAACAAATTTGCTCACTAATTTTATTTATGAAAATTTTATCCAGTGTAAAATAATTTTTATATGAATATTATTTATTGGACTTTGATCAGAAGGAATAAAATAAAATTTGAAAGGTGCTTGCGTATTAGCAATTATTTTTTAGAGGTGTGACATAATATTTGCTTCTGTTTTCAAAACTTACATCCAATACTTTTGAAAAATCTTTGAAATTATCATTTATTTATTGTATTTATACATATTATAATTATATATATTTAAAATATATTTATTTCTAACAGCTCAGGTATTAATAAAATTAAAGCGGATTTATTTGGGTTTCTCACCAATTAAAACAATTTCTTTTAAATAATTTAGATTTCATTAAAAACGGCTATTTAAATTTAAAAAAGGACGGAAGATCCAAATAAATTTATTTTATGTATAACTTATTATAATATATTTTATAGAAAGTTAAAATTTAAAATTTTAAAAGTATGCGTTTCATTGAAATAACTCATTTAAACGAATTAGTTTATTTAGATATATATTTTAATACGTTATTAATTCGTTAAATCAAAGTCTTAATGGTAAATTGGCTTGTGCGTGTTTGCGTTTGTTTAAAACCGAATTTAAAACAGATAAATTAAAAAACCAATTTAAAAATTACCAAATTGAGCAGCTCTAAAAAATGAGCTTGTTACATATGCTGACAGTTTGCTAATAAATTTCCTGATTGTATAGCAAAATTTCAAATTGTTTTAATAGTTTTATACTAATATTCCATTACTAGGTTATTTGGTCATTATACATTTTTCTTTGTTATTAGTTCAAGAAATTTATTTTTTGTACTTAACCTTCACCACATCTTCGTCTCTATTAAAATAGGATTCCAAATATTATTAATAATTCTAAAAATTATTTTTCAAATTTATTATAATTTATATTTGTATTTATTAAAAATTTAAAACAACAGTAAAAATAAAAGAATTTTCATTCCTTTTATATTTTATTAATAATAATGAAAGATTTGTAATTAATAGTTGTAAGCTACAATTAAAATGGATACAAATTTTGATATTCCACAATTTCCAGTCTGAAACTATAATCTTAGTTGATTTTATTTGGTTCATTTACTTATCCATTTGAAAGTTAAATTGACTAAATTATAATATAACTTTGAAAATTAGACGAATTCTGGTTGTTTTCCAGGATAAATTGAAATTTGTTTCAACTTAATATTATCTTGCAAATAAGTTTCATTATTATTAAATCATTTTTGAAAAAGATTTGTTTAAAATAACAGTTGAAGTTTATAGGTGATAAATATTTAAATAAGTTTCAGGGACCCATGAAATCTACAATTCTGAAAACAAAGTATGACTAGTTCAGAGATCTAAAAGAGAAATAAATTATTTTTCAATTCCAATAGTATAAGTTTAACCATTTGACTAATTTTCAGATCAACTAAATTATTGCCCTCTCTTTCAGGGGGACAATTTTTTATTTGATAACAATTTTAAAATTAACTGATTTTTTACCTCACAAATTTATCAAATAAATCTTTTTGTTTAAACCCTATTATTAATGTCTGTTTTTTGAAATCTAATTTTAAAATTAATGGAGGAAAGTTCTGCAAATTTAATTGCGTTTTTTAGACAAAATGGAATCTTAAGTAGTAAAGTAACTTGTAATTATTTACTGACAATGGTTGAGGCTCAACTCAGTAGACAAAAAGATAAATATGTCTGGAATTGTATGAATCCGATTTGCAGTAAATTTAAAACTACAAGATCTGTCTGATCAGGTTCCTGTTTAGCAAAATTTGATTTAGACCTTAAAATTTGTTTTTAATATTGTGGTGCTGGTTTTCTAATCACTAAAATGTCGAGAAACTACGGGATGTTTGGAACCAACGATAATTAAATATTTTGATCTTTTAAGATCAAAAATTGTATTATTGTTTAATATTGAAAATGAAAAACTAGGTGGTGAAGGTATTATTGTACAAATAGATGATATCTAAATATCAAAATAAATGAAAATTTGGCCCTTTCAACAGTAAACCATAAAACACAGTTAATTAACTATGAAACTGGGCAAAAGTTACTGGGCAAAACAGAAAAGTAGAATTAAATCTATGAAGGGTGTTAAAAAAGAAAACTTCCCATTGTATTTGAAAAATGGATGTTTAGAAACAATATTCTTAAAAATGATTTTAATGAAGTTTTAAAATTGTTTCATTTAGATTAATAAATGTGTTTACTTACATTTTATTATTTAGGGGGCAATCTTTTAGTTGATGCTAATTTTCTTCGGTTTGCCATTGTTATAATATGTATGCCAAAATTGACTCACCTAAATCTAACAGTTGCCATTATCTGGTATTGGTCTTAAAATATATTGCGCATTTCATGGATTTAAAATATTTTATCGGATTATAAAATTTTACTAATTCATAAATAAATAGATTATTATTATTATAACTATTATTAGTATGAATTTATGATTTCTTGGTTGCAATATGAATTAAATGTTAAACAATTAAATGTTATTCTCAAATATTTTGAGCTTCATCATATTTTATTTTAAAAAATAATAATTTAAAAATAATATAAAAAACTATATCGAATTTCAAGAAAGTAATTTTTTTAAAAAAATTTAAAAACTTAATAATTTTTTTAAATACAAAAGGCTTAAATTATCATTTAATTGTTTAACATAGAACTATTAGTGAATGAAATATTTTTTACCTAAAAGAAGACTTGTACACTCCAACACGAAATTTAGCAAGTTTTTAGTTTACTCTTTCCTCCTCTCTAATTGATATTTTTTAAGTTTCATTTTTTCTTGATATATTTGAAAAATACAACAATTCAAACAAATTTAAAATAATCTTAAAAATTAAACACAAAATAAAATTTAATTTTTCTAAAATAAAAATTTGAATAAATGTATATATTTAAAACTTTAACATAATTCCTTTTTCGACAACTTATTTTAAAATCTAAATAATCAATTTCATTATTATTAGAAGACTTTGGAGACATACCATTTATTAATATAAAAAAACTGATTATCCCACCACAGGAAGTAATTATATTGTAAGTATCTTGACTAAGATACACACATGCATCAATAATAAAATATTGCACCTTTGACATTCAAACATACATTACATAATAATCAGAAATACAAATTCAACATACAATAATATTATTTCAAACAGGTATTATTTACAGTTATCCTACAATTATTATTAAATATTTAATTTATTTTTAATATTAAATAATTCATAATTTTAAAAGTCAACAAAAGCACTAAAAATATTGATTTGGAAAATTTAGAATAGTAGGATTTTTATTTGATTAACAAGGATTATTTTATAATTGAAAATACTCTTTGAATAAAATTTAGAGCAAAAGTGAAATTTTAAATCTATTATTATTGACAATTGTTATTATTATTTATATGAAAGACAATATTTACAAATTATATTAATTCCAAAATTCTATAAATTTATTATTACATATAAGCATTATGTTTTACTATTATCAATCATTAATTTTATTTGGGATTTATTTTTCAAATAGACGCATAAATTATCTGCTTGACATTGAAAAACATCTTTCACATATCCACGTCATAATTTCCATGATTTATGGAAAATTGAAAAGTAAAAATATTTTTAGATTAAATGTTTTATTTTTATTGTTATCAACATATTATAAACATTTTTCATTAACTGAATATGGTAAAATCATTTGCTTTTTCCTCCTCCTATTTTGTTATTTTTACAATAAATCAGTTTAATTTGCTTTCAAAAACTCATAAAGTATTTTACTGAATAATGAAATGAAAATTGACAGAAACGTAATTAGGATGATAACGCAGTTGTCTGCTTAGTTTAAATTGAATTGCACTGGTGCTTTTTTCCATAATTCGAAACGAAGTACAATAGATTGAACACCTAGATCTTTCGTGAATGTACTGCCATAAAAAATTTAGAGATTTATTATCTCTTTGAAATATCTATTTTCTTAAAATTCTTTTTTAATAATTTTGGATTATTAAATATTTATCGTTTGTTTATATTTACTTATTCCATTAGATTAAAAATAAAATTAAAATTCATATTTAATTGTATGTTTTCTTTATCTGTTTTCTTTAAACATTTTATTTATTTTCAATTATATATCAAAAATTTATTTTCCATTGTAGCACAATGTTGCGAATAATTTTAACAAAAATTTCGTCGTAGATATTCTGGTTAATGCAAAAAGAAATACAATAATATGGATAGTTGCAAAATCTGAAATCTGGATATCATTGGTTATTTCAAATGGGAAATAGTAGCGAGAAATATTTAAACCAAATTCTTGAAAGTAAATTCATATTTTGTTAACAAATTCCAAATAAGTTGGTTGTGAATAATGAAAGTTTTGTTCCTAAGATTTGGCCTTAATAATTTCTTTTTTAGAAAACATAATTTAAAATTAATTTTTAAATAACAAAACTCATAAAAATAAAAATTAAAAAAAGTTTTATTACAATATAATATTTAAACAAATGTTTTTTTAATATATCTAAAATTCTTTTCAAAAATAAACTTTAATTTACATTTTTTTACAAAATCTCTTTTGCAATCTTATGCAATTGGAAAATATTTCATACAAGTTTTCGATTAGTAAAGATCACCACACACACACACACACATGAATACAAATCTTTGATCTATAGTCGTAATAAAAATAAATGAAATGTTATATTTAATTTTAAATTATAAGATTACTTAGTAAAGTTTCATTTCGAGTTTATTTGCTTATGTATAGTTTAAGATTTTATTTTAATATTTTATTTTATAATTATAGTTGATTTTAGATATTACAATAATCCTATGACAACTTATCTAACATTTGATTAAAAAAGATTTATAATCAAATAAAGTCATGCAATTTATATTAATTAATTTTTATTTAATATAGAACTCTTAGATAGACATATTCCGAAATTCAAATACATAGTATTTTCATTTATAGACGGATTTTAAAAATTATAAAATTTAGTAATTAGTAACTGTATTTTAAAGAATACCAGCTGAAAAAGTTCCAATAAATAAAAAGGATGAAATAATAAAACTAGTTGAGTGATCTTGATTATGATAACCTGAATAGATGTAACAAAGGAATTTAAAAAAGTATTCTTATTTGACAAATAGCATATCCAATTTTTTTATTCTTTATATAATGTATTTCCTAAAGAAATTATTTAACTCGGCCTATTTCTGTCCTTAATTATGTTGATAGGTGAAGCAATTATGACATATGAATGGCGACGCAAATTATATATTATAAATTATCTATCGGTTAGATTCTAATGTAATAAAGTTATAATGTCTCAACGGACAATGGTTCCCCAAAAAACCAATTTAAACAATATATCAGCAAATTAATCTCAAGGGTCGGAAAATTATAATTTTTATTATATAAAAATTTGTGCCAAAAAATAAAACAATAATTTGTTTATCTAAAATAAAATAAAAATAAAATCCATGCATATGATTTTTACAGGTATGCAATATGTAACTATAAATATGCAACGAGAGATTTCTGTTTACAAAATGAATACGGAAAATTATAATCCAACCTAGCCATTTCATTAAGGGCTTTTACAAAGATTTGCTATAAGATTAATTATGATTATAAATGATGCAAAATTTCAATACAATATTTGCTATTACGTTCATAATTTCATTGAATGCTTTTAATTGTTGAAATTGTACTTGTATTTTTTTATTTGTATTTATTTTATTTTTTATGAAATCGTTGTGAGGCAAAATCAACTTGATAATTAAATTATTTGAAACTGACCAATGGGGATTTTTTTCAAATATTTTAAAATATGAAATTAATTTTGGAATTGTCAAATATACTTAATGAATGGGATGAAATCACTTTACTTCTCATTTTCCTCACATTCCAATTATTAACTCCTTTCATTGTTAAGAATCCATATTTTAAAGAGAGATTATTTATGTATTTTAAAAATTTAATTAAAAATATATTGTTTTCATGATAAGCATGATAAGCACAATTTATTTAAAAACCATATACACCAATCCCTAGCTTAAAAAATTAATTCGTTCCCAAAAAATTGAACGTAAATCGAAATTTCGTTAAGCGAATTTTTATTTTAATTATCGGTAATATAAACCAAGAATTTTGATTAAAAACGGTAATTTATAAATTAAAAAATCTAATCAATTCATATTATTGAAGAAAACATTCGTAATTCAAAAACAAATATAATATGTATGTATTTTATTTGTTCATAACAAAAAAATATATCTATTACATAAAAAAATTCAGAGAATATTAAACATTTAATTAACTTAGTAAAAAACTCAGTAAATAATTAAATAACAAACAAAAATTCGTAAATCGAATTTTCTTTTTGTAAACAGATTGTGAATTTTTTCAAAATTACATTATAGCGAAACTTCGTAAAAAGAGACTTTGTAAAACGAAGGATTGGTTTAATTTAAAATCGTACCATCCTAAATAATCAAAATTAAATAATAAACTAGTCTATATTTAACAAAAAAATATTCTCTCAAGGAAAGCGTTTAAAATTATAATTAATGTGAGTCTTGCATTTTTGTTATTTGTTTTCAAAATTGTAAATAATTAAACTTTTCAAAAAATAAAAACATAAAAACAAGTTACCTAGTTTTTCAAAATAATGGTGAAATAATAAGAAAATAAAAAAAAATGCTTAATAAATTTGATATACATCTGACAACTGTAGTTTTTATTTTATTTATTTCATAACATTTAACACTAAAATGAATTAATTTAATTTAATTTTTTTTAAGTCATTTGAGGAAAAAATTATTTATCAAATTAATTTTTTTCATTTTTTTTCGTAATATTTTTAATTTTAGATCAAATGAATTTTGTTTTATTTTTAAAAATATTACATTGTTTTATATTATTTTCTATAATTGAATATAAGTAAAAAACTAATAGTTACAAATTTTCGTGAAATTAATATAGTAACGTTCTCAAAGACGTAAAGAGCCCCATGTGGCCCACTAGTAGTAGGCTGAGTATCACTGATGAAAAGGGTAAAATCCAAAACTTACAATTGTGTTCTTGTTTTATTATAATTGCTTATTTACTGTTACATCAATTATTACAAGTGAACCTTAACTTTGTGCAAATTAAATACTGTGAATAAAGGATGATGTCAAATGTTAACAAATAATAAAAGAATATTTTTTAAGTCTGATATTTTGAAAATTCAGTTGTCCACCATTTTAAAATATTAGTCATAATTTTACTTATTCACCCTCAAAGGATCAAGGTATATATCAAATTATGCTTTTCACATTTAAAAAGAATTTATAAACAATTTTTTGGAGAATATTTAAACAAATTAACCGAACTTTGTTGCAGAATGATTATTTTAAAGCGCGGTGAAATAATTTAGAAATAATTAAAATAATTGGTTAATAATTATCTGTGAAATTGATTTGTTAACGGAAATTCTGTTTTATTGCGGAAGTTCGGGCCATGAAAAATTTGACTGCACTGATTTGGTGTTTTACAAAACTTAAAGTGTAATTTTAATTGCATCGAGAACTTTGACGAACAATCAATTGATTGTGAAAGAATTATTTTTTATTTTTGATGACATTTTGTAATAAATGATAAAAATAATAAAAATATTTAAAATCCAGCTATTTAATTCTGATATGTCCAAATTAACCAGAATTTATAAATTTATAAAATTATAAAACTATAAAAACAATTCTTGCAAAAAGTAAAGAGCCGTATTCTTTGTGTTTAAACACTCACATCTACATACTCACCATTTATCCCTATTAACATATTTAATATAACAAAATAAATATCAGCATTGTTATTCTTAAGAATAAATATACCGTGCGATTCATAAGTCTCCGTCTCTAAAACTAAAATAAAAAACAGTAAGAACAAACAAAATGTTTTGAGTTACTTTAATGCATTATATTAAAACTTTTCGGAGCGATCTAATATAATAATCTCAATTTAATATATTTTTGAGTTAAATGGTTTCTGGTTATCATTTTCTTACTTTAAAACTTTAAAATAAATTTTTATTTTCGATTTTTTTAAAATATATTACTGAATAATTTAAACTTTAAAATAAGCATAATCTTATATTAAAATTTCCTTCATAAGTTTTTATATTTAAAAGATTTTTATTAAAATATAGGATTTAATAGTCATTAGTCCTAGATAATTGGTAAAACATTCAGTAAGATAATAATAATGAACTTTAAAATAACTCTTCAATCATTTATAAAAATCATTTATAAAAATATAATTTAAATAATTATGTAAGCCATTTTATCATTAGTAGTTGATAAAATGAGATATTTTGACTCAAAATATGTGCGGATCACTCCAATACAAAATTTAACAAGTGTTTCGCTTTCAACTTCCTCTCTAATAAGATCTTTCTTTTCACATTATATAAACTCATTCCAATAATACTACGACTAATAATATTAATAATAATAATAATAATAATAATAATAATAATAATAATAATAATAATAATAATAATAATAATAATAATAATAATAATAATAATAATAATAATAATAATAATAATAATAATAATAATAATAATAATAATAATATTAAACAATTAAAAATTAATTTATGCCTTTTGCAACAAATAATATATTGATTAGAAATGAAAATATTTCGACTAAAGAATAGCACTTGTCAATTTCCTGGAATTTGGTTTCTTCTATTTTCAAAATTCTTTTTGATCTTCTCTTTTGTTTCCTTTTTCTTACTTCTCATTGGTTAAAAATAATAATAAACTTTTTTTCTGAAAAATTACAAATTTAAAAAATATCTTTAAAAAATATAATTAAAATATTCTCTAAAATTTAAAACGAAACACTAAAATTTTTTTTAATTTTTAAAGCTTCTATAATTAGCTCATAGAAACCTCTTTTAATAAATAATATCTTAAAACATATATAAAATATAGTTTACAATAACTATTTATATACGCAATTTAAATATTTCTAAATAATGTTTATTTTTTTCATTTTTATTCCTAATGATCTTTTTAAAATATATTTTATCTATTTATCTATATTATTTTTAATTTTAAATTATTATTTTTAATTTTTTAATTTTTTTTATAACAGCTATTCTCAAGGTCAATAACAACAAATCAAATAGACAATTTCATTGATCTCTTCTTTAGTGTTGATTGTTGGCCGTCTGCTTATGATGAGAATTGGGTTTTTAAATCTGACATTTATTTTAATAATAATAATAAAGTGACGATTTCCTGTTAGCAGCATTAATTAAATGTTAAATAAGTAAATGATAAGCCTTTTTGCTGCAAAATATATATTTAATAAAATGAAATAATTTTCGATTATAACAATAATCTTTATCAATTTAGCAAAAACTATTATTACCATTTACTTGTTTAAAAAAAATAATAATAATGAACGTGGTCATTGAATAGTGTAAATTTGATTATAATCAAATAATTCAGTCAATGAATGTCTGGCCTTTTTAATTCAATAAGAGTATTGAAAATATTTTCATCTCTAAAAATATTTGTTTCAACTATTTACTCCCGTTTTGCATTAAATTATTACATCCAAAATAATTAGAGCTAACACTGAACTTTTAAGATGAAAATATCCAAGAAAGTTTATTAGGTGGAAATCTGTCCATAAAATGAAAACTTTAATCAAATATGTTATAAAAAGAGTTATTAATTATTAATTTATGTTTAATTATAATTTATCAAATTTATTTTACAATTTAATTGTATGGCAAATTAAAATACTGTTCAGCACTATTGAGGTACTTTAAATTGACTAGAAATAAAATTTAAATGTACGAGTGGGCAAAGAAATGAAAAAGCTAAATTTAACGAAAAATAAAAAGAAGTAATTGAAGTGCAAAAATTAATTAAAAATGTGAAAAATCGAAAGGATTGGTAATATAATATTGTGATGGGGGACCGTACCTGTATCGTAATATGACTTCTTACCTATATCGTAAAGATAGAAATGGACCAATATCGTAAAAGTTAAAAATGGAACAATATTGCAAAATTGAAAAATGGACCTATATCGTAATCCATGTTTAATCTGTACGATATTAATTAACCGTACGATAATTCTACATTATTTTATTGTTTAAATAAATGTATGTTTTGTTGATTTGTTGATTTGCGAGTTGTTGAGCGTGAGCAGTACCCTTGTGAGCATTACCCATAGGGGGACAAAATATTTTGTCGGATAGACTCGGAGTATATAGATTAATACTAATAATAATAATTACGTACGATATTAATTAATATTTCTTGTTACAATATAAAAGAAGAAATTAAATTACGATATTAATTAACATTGCTTCTTACGATACAGAATTTTCACGATATAATTCCCATATTACGATAAGTTTTTTTACAATACAGGTAGTGGCAATCATTGTGATTATTGCTTTTTGAAAATTGAATACTTCTTATTTATGTTTGACAATAAACTTTATTGTGTTGGGTCTTATTGTTTTAAAAAAGGATACTTGGAGTCCGAAATACTTATTTTCTTACCTAAAATAGTTTAAAAAATACTTTTGCTAACTGTATTTAATAGCTGTGATCTGATTTTTACTAAATATTTAAAAACAAATTTAAAATTCAAATTATGTTGAGACTTTATTCGAATCAAAATCATTTGACTCGAAATCATTTGATACTGTGTTTCCCCGAAAATAACATCCTCTCCTATTTTAATTTTTGGTTTAAATTCGTATTAGGGTTTAGTTTTGGGAGAAGTCTTATTTTCCATATACATCAATACATTTATTCGTAATCTGAAATATCGTTATAACATATGAAACATCGAAATTCGACATGCATTTCTTGCATCTCTATTTCCTGTAGAATCATTGATTCTAACCTTTCGTGTCGAACCATAGAACTCTACTTAAATGAGCACCATGTAGGCTGCTCGTAGTGCATTGGAAAAAAACTGTCAGTGATTTTATTCTATGAATTCTTCACCAAATTCATAATTTCTTACATGCTAGGTTTCACAAAGTTGTCATGCTGAATTTTTCTCATTTTGATTTTACACCCGTTAGCGGTGAACAAACGCATCTATAATATAGGTTGGTGTGTGCTTAGTCATTTAAATTCATGCTAAATAATCATTGAAATGCATTTTTATTGCCAAATCAAGAATCTGGAAATAAGAAGTCATTCATAAATTTACTCTCTCTGATCAACTTGTGTACACCAATTTTTTCGGTTTCAATCTTGACTTCCTTGCATTTAGTGATGATTATATGTGGGGATTTTGTTCCATCCAGACGAATAGTCAAAATACAATTAATTGAGGCCCTTTCGTAACCAGTGGAGGAAATGTAAATTGATGAGGCTTCGCTGTGACCAGTTGTAGTTTGATTTCCTTGATCCATAAATATTGCAATTTCATTCTTAACGATCATATTGGATGATTGGTATTTTAAAAGTTGATGGTATCGATGTTGTCGATTTTAATTAATTTTGGTATAGAAAATCATTCAACCAGTGCTGTTTATATATATATATATATATATATATGCTCGAATATCAGTTCTGTGCCCAATCGACGCTCTTACTCTCCTGCCAGAGATCCACTCCCAGTTAATATCTTATTCAAAGATGGATTGCTGTCGACCTGATCCAAATTTAGTTTCTAAACATTTCTCTTATCCACCTGTTGACACAAGTTAATGTATTCTGCTCGCTATTTTTATAGATCAACCATTTAGAGACAAATTATCTGTTCTTTGCAAAAAGTCGTAAGATATATTTCCCAGGAATACTTCATGATTCCGTTTTTATATTCGACGGAATAGTTCTTTCTTTATTCACTTATTTCACATTTATTTTATCTAAGGTTAAAAAATGTTTATATTAAATAATAAAAGGAAATCAGTTCTAAATTAAATACTTATAAGAAAGAATTGCGCGTGTTATTTGTGCTTTACGCCTGTAACAGGTCTGTACTTTAACTGATATTTTCCCCCTTTCATTCGCTTAATCAGGAAAAATTATTTTCACACGACGAATCATTATTTGAATGCGTGTTAGGTGAGATAAAAATATACAAAACTGGAGACCCTAATTTTTAAACAAATATTAATTTTAATATGATTTTAACTGGGCTTATTTTTGGAGTAGGGCTTATATTGCAAGAATAAATAAAAATCATACTGGAGCTTATTTTCAGGATGGTATTACTTTCAAGGAAACATAGTAAAGAAATCAAGATAAAGGAAATTAAAATGAAAATAGAACAATGGTAAAAATGATATAAAATTTTATTAATAATTAGTAAGCATAAATGATATTTAATTTAAATAATAAATTTATGTTATCAAAATCCTTTATTAATTAAATATGGATAAAGATAAATTCAAATGATCTAATTTAAAATATTAATCTGTGGAATATTTCAATTAGAGTTAATTAATTCCTGTAATTAGTTTTTTAATTGAATTTCCTTCTGAAAATCATTTTAAAGCTTTATACATTTATTTTTCACAGTAAGAATTTCCTTTAAATGGGTTTCCTTAATGTTTTAAAATTTTAATTAAAACAATTAATGATAAACAGCAAATTCATTTGATATACCTTTGATTACCTTTCATTAAATCAATTAAGGCTAAATTTAAGAATTTTTAAAATTTATTTTATATGAAATATGAGTTAAGAAAAAGCTATTAATCCACTTTTTCGATGTCATTCTGTCTATATTTGTTCACTAATTCTTTCATTTAATACCTTTATCTACCAAAACGCTAGGAGAAAGTTTATTGTTGAAATATAAACTCTCTAGTTATCAGTACAATTTTTCTATATAAAAATAATTTTCAAGAAGGCTTTTGTTTAAAATGGTTAATAAAATTTTAATTAAATGAAATTGGAAGGAATTATTATGTTTCCTCTAAAAAATTCCATTTTTTGTTTTAAAAAAATATTAAAAAATGATCCAAAAATAAATTTAATTTTTTTAAAATCTCTATAATAATACGCACTCGTGTATAATACGCACGCTTGATTTTGCGAGTATTTTTTGGGAAAATCAAAAATTCGAATATAATACGCACATATAAACTTTTATTGAACAACATGATATAATTATTTATTAAAATCTTTAATAGAAAAACAAAAAGTCAAATTCGGTAGAAAAGCAACTTAAATTAAGCAACTCATTCTTAATCACTATCACTAGAATGCAGCTCCCCTAGTGTTGTTGCGTCTATTTCACAATTATTGTTGCCGTTGTAATAAAAAGTAAAGTATCGCCATCATCATCCTCGTCTGATGACACCTGCTCACCATCCCATAATATGTCATTCTCACTATCTCACTAACTTTTCTCCATCTGCGGTACATGCCAGCATGACAGTGAAGTAAGACTTCTCTTATTCGAATTAATACAGTTTTTCACCCTTCACGTTTATTGTTCTGTTGTATAACATATCAAAAATCAGGGGTGTTTGATCGGTGTTTCTTCCTGGTCGTTTGGAAGATACTGCGCGATTGTGGTTCTTCTACATACATTTGATATGAACAGCGTCTTCCAACGTAAAATTTATCAAAAACCATATTTTCTTTTGTACCCTTTCGTACCCTAATTTTAGCGGAGTAAAATGTGAAAAGAAGTGCGTATTATACTCGAGATTTTGCGGTATACATTTTTATTAATATTCCTTATGTAGAATTTTAATTTTAGTTATTTCATTTTTCTTAATCCGATAAAAATATTTTAATTAATTATTTTAATTACTTTAATTATTTTAATTATTATTTCATGTCAGATATATACAATTTTCCAAAACTGGTAATTTTTGGTAATATATTTGAATTATCCAAATCTCTAATTATTATTATATTTAATACTCAACTATAAATATCTGAAAAATTTTAATGTTTTTGTTTATCTTTGATACGTTTCTGATTTTCTAACATTTAATTTATTTCGTAAATTATAAATATAAATTTACAATAAACGTTTTCTTATCATTTATAAAGTATAAAAAAGTATTTAAAAGTAGTAATTTTCAATTATTTAATTAAATTTATATTGAATAAAGTTGATAACTACTTTCCATATCGTTAAGCAAAGATTTCTTCCGCCTCTCTTTTACCAACTGATTTATGATTTCAATTATACTATGGAATGACAAGTTTTATTTATTATTTATATTCAGTTATAATTTAATATATAATTTAAAATGAAGATTTTAAATATGAATAAAATAATAACACTATATTAGATTATTTTTATGATTCGAAATATTTATCTCAATAATTGAAGTGAAACTGTACAATATTAATTTTTCAAAAATATCTATACATGATTTGCTGCATGCTATATTAGGTGCAAATTTTTAATTAAAAAATAATCTTTTTCAATTAAAAAATCATCTGGAATGTTTATCGTGTGTTTCTGTTTTATTAACTTATATTATCTGCACTTTCATTGGATATAAATTAAATTTAAACATAGCAAATTGAATATATGAAAATTAGAAATTCAAAATCTTTACTTGAGTTTCTTTAATTTTCTATTCTTTTTTTAATTTTTTAATTTGAAAGTCTATAATAAATACATCAATTATCTATAGGTTTGTGAAATTATGTAAATTATTACATTACATAAATTATTACATTACATGATCAAAATATTCGTTTTTGATCATAATTACTTCTTTAATTTGTAGATTTTTTAATAATTATCACTGGTTATGACTTGATTGATAACTAAGGATCCAAATATTTAATAATTTTTTGTTGTTTCTTATTTATATTTCTTTACATTTCTTGCATATGATACGATAGTGAAAAGAATTATATATATCCAATAAAAAGGTAAACATCAAATAGGGAAAATAACGATCAAAAGATGAAATTTTATTTATGGAAACCAATGAAATGTTGTTGGAAGCCATAATTTCGTGTCGATGTTAATTATTGGCTTTAAATTCTAATTTATAGTGATGGTTTTATAAAGATTTCATCAAAATTATTTCAAATATAATTTTCTCCAGATCTCTTTTGCCTTATTTATAAATCAATAAATTTATTTTTGATATAAACAAATGGCATTTTGTTAATTTTAACGTTTTTGTTTTACTAAACAGCGAAATTATCAATGTATTCAATTCAAATTTATCGATATTTTACTGAGTTTGTCAAAAATTAATATTTTTTATAACCCTAATATAATATTTCTTAATATTTCTTACCCTTCATTTTCATTATAAATGAATAAATTTTTTAAAATGGCAAATTATGTTAAAATAACTTTTCAAATTTGATGATAATGATAATAATAATAATAATATTATTATAAAATTTTAAAGTAAATTCTTTTTGGCTTACTATAAATATTTAAATTGAGAATAAAAATCGGAATATTCTCCAAATGGATTGTCCGGGTAATTTTTATAGCCGAGAAGGAATTTATAATTCGTTTTATTCCAAAAATTTGTTATGTTTTATTAATAAATAATTCAAATGAATTATATTTAAACATAAAATAATACTAATTTGTTTACAATTTTACATCCGGATTTAAGCTAATTAAATATAAAATAAAACAATTAAGATACAATCATATATAAATCTATTGTTATTTCAAATTATTATAAATTAATTTTCTTTACAGCATTAAATTGACTGAAACAAGTATTAAGGGTTTATTTCAATTTTATAGATAATTAGAACTTTTGGGATATTAATTAACCAACTTCTGAGAAAACTTCAAAAAAGTACTAACAGTCGAGAGTACGTTCAAATAAAATCGGATATGGTAGGAATTATCATCCTAGCTTTTAAGAGCAAAACAAATAAAACAAAAAATTATAATTTTATAGTCCTTGTATTAAATTATCCTCACCGTCTATCAAAATACAAAATTAACAGGAAATAAATTAATTTGTTGTTTTTTCCATATTACTTAAAATTATTGCTCTTATTTAAAATATTATTTCAAATAATAATTTATTTAATATTATTTTTGAGGTTTTAAGGTTTAACTTTACAACTTCTAATTAAATTTCATTTATATTACAATTTTCAATTTAAGAAATAAATTCTTCTTATTAATAATAAAAAAACTAAATTCATAAAAATTATGAATACATATAATAAAATTAACTTGCAAGTCGTTAGAATAAATGAAAATATTTAAATTTTATCAAAATTATATCAATAGTAAAAATTTCTAATTATAAAAAATATAATAATTATAATAGAAAAAGAATTATATATACAATCTAGCTAATGATTTTGTGGTCAATGTATTTATTTCAAAGCTTTTCTCAACTCATTGTTCTTTTAAGTTCAAATTAATAGTAATACATCGAAGAAATTTCCATCATTATTTATGAGAATTGCACTTTTAATTATATTTGATAAGGAATTATTTTTATTTCCTTCTGGATTTAGATTAGAATTTTAATTTGGCAGTAATTTCTTTAAAGAAATAAAAAGTTGTATTAATGATGTGAACAGAAAGTAATTATGTGTTAATTTCTTTTATCTAGTTTTGTGTTAGAGACAGGAAAGATTATTATTATTATTATTATTATTATTATTATTATTATTATTATTATTATTATTATTATTATTATTATTATTATTATTATACAGCAATATTTAAAATAATAAATATACTTTTAAGAATTAAACAATAAAAAATCGTTTACTATTACATCTATTTCATTTATATCTGCATTTTCGATGTGTTCATACTCATCTATAATCAAATCTATAAGGTTTTGATTTATTTATATATATATATATAAGCTATTTAGCTCTCATTTATGCCAAAGCGCTAAATGAAATTTAGTAAATAGGGAAAGAGCAATACTCGATCAAAATATAAATGTGTGCTTAGGCATTGTCTTTCAGAAAAGTCCCGTCTCGTCAATATTCAAAATTCATTTTGGTAGTTTCTTTCCAATAAATGGTTTAGTATCATAAGACTAATAAGATGGTTTTAATTTTAGATTTGAGTTGATTTAATCAGGTTTCCAGCAAACATATATACATCTACATTAGACAGTGTTTCAGTTGGAAGTCCATTTTTTCGTTGAACTCTTTATTGAACAATCCACGATGGGGAGAGATTAGAGTTGTTTATCGGCATTTGGTATTTGAATCCAAGTGAATGAATCCAAGTTTCTCCATTAAAACAAAGTTGATTATCAGTTGACGAAGATTAACACAAGCAGATATTTTTCAATTTTGTCTTTAAAGTTGCTTGAAAGCTGGAAAAGCAGCATTACCAATTACAATTACATCACAATTATATAATTATTATAATTATATTATTACATAATTCGATATACATAAAAATAATAATTTTTTTCATGATAAATTTCAAAGGTGAAAAAATATATTTTAAATAAATTTCACTATAAGGTTTAATTTATAAGTTAAATAAATAAATTATTTTTATTGGTTTTCATTTTGAATAAATTCTTAAAAATATAATAATTTAAGTAAACAAAAACAAAGTAGACCTGAATGTAAAATATTTATCAAAAAAATTTATTTTACACGTCATTATTTTAAACATACTTTTTAATATACACAAATCTTTGGTGATAAATTTTTATTAAAAATATTTAAAGTCCAAGAAATTGCTGAAAAAATATTTGTTTAAAATGAAATGGAATATTTTGGCAAGGTTTTATCTGATTGAAAATGACATTCATGGGTAATTAAGTTTATCTCTTCATGTGAAATTCCATTATCAGTTCACTGAGCTGTTCTCGGTTTCGATTTATTCTTGTCAAATATTATCCAACAATAATATGAATAATAATCGTATTTAAACAAATCAGTTGATTTCGTCGAAATAAATTAAACATTTTCATAGAATTTCAAGTGATATCATTTATCTCCTCCCAGATAATATCTTGTTTTAACGAAGAAAAATCATTTTTTATTGTTTACAGTTAACCATTAAATTCATTTTAGTGTGATATAAATAATATTTTATTAATAATAATAATTCATAATTTTATTTTATTATTATGTTTTTTTTTCATTTTCAGTTCATGTTTGTTTTAAAGATTTTTTTAAAATTGTTTTCAAATTATTATATTTTCCGACCCACGTACACGATAAATAACTATGAAATAATACAAATAAATATTAAATACGCACAATATTCAATGTACTTATTTAAAATTTCAAATATAAAACTGAAGAAAGTTTGAAAATATCAAAAATACAGTCTTTCAATAATTTCACTTTACAAAGATCTTTCGGAATAATTATTTCAGTTAATTTCTAAATTTCCGGTCTTAATTAAAAATGATATTGAGCCGCAAGGAAAATCTAGAATGTCATTCAAATCGTTTTCAACTTCAAAATGTATTTGATCTTTAATGGTATTTTCGTTCTAAATTGATAAAAAAGAAATCTAGATAATATGTTCTATATTTATTTAACAAAAAGAAAAAGAAAATATAAAAATGACTTCACAAACTATTTAGAATGGAAAATTGAAAATAAACTAAATAATTTTTAGTTTTTAATTAAATAAAATCGATTTAAAAGTTAAAATTAAATTCTTGTTTAAATCTATCAATTATTTGATGAGACTGATATTGGTTTTCGTAGTCATCGAATCTGTAATTTAAATCTATTAATTAATTATTATATCGGTTTTCTACCAAAACATTTACCCATGGGATTTGTGTTTAGTAATTTTTTATTTTTCATTAAACTTTCGACAAACTTTATCTGAAACCGCGATAATTAGTTAGTAATTATAATTAGGATTATAAAAACATATCAAAAACAAATTTTACATTTAAGCTAATATTATTTGAAATTAATGTTTTACTAATAATAATTTTGATGATGATGATAATAATAATAATAATAATAATAATAATAATAATAATAATAATAATAATAATAATAATAATAATAATAATAATAATAATAATAATAATAATAATAATAATAATAATAATAATAATAATAATAATAATAATAATAATAATAATAATAATATTAATAATAATAATAATTTAATTTAAATGAATAGCTCAATTATTCCCGCAATTTTTAGTAATGATGAATTTTGACCATATGTTGTTACTTTTTATGTTTTAGTTGTTGATTTTTCTTGAAATATAAATATTCTAACAATGAAAATATTTTTAAAATGTTTGGTCAATATTTCAAATTAAATTAAATTTTTATATATCTTTATGACCAGATAATGGTTGTCGCTATCTTTATTTATCTAAATTATATTTTTAAATTATTCTGCTGCCGAAATTTTTAAGGTAATCTTGACTGTAAAAATGAATGTAAAATTCTTAAAACTTATTAACGTTTTATATTTATTAATTACTTTTTAATAAAATTCTGATGAAATATATTAACAGTTTTTATAAGAAATATTGACTAAAAATAATAATTTTAGCTAGAGGCTACTGACAAGGATAAAGATAGTAAACTGGTTTATGGTATGGTATCATCCACGAATTCACTAAATAGAGAAACATTTGCTGTGAAAGAAACTGGAGAGGTAATTCTAATGAAAACACTCGATGTCGAATTTCGTCAGACCTATGAAATCCCTGTCTATGCAACAGATGGAGAATTTACTTCAAATTCAAAAATAAGAATCTTTGTTCGTGATGTAAATAATCATCCGCCATCTTATAATTTAAACCCAGCTAGTTTCACATTGGAAGAAAATCAACCACCTAATATTTTAGTGGGACAGGTATTAATTTGTTTCATTTAAATACTACATAATAGTTTTTTTTAAATAATCTATTTTAATTGTTACAATTTTGCATGATATTGTAAAACGTTTAAGAGAAATGTATTTTTAAAAAAATTTATTAATGACATTGTTTTTATTAAAAGATCTTGACTATGAATCAGTAAATATATCGATGTTTTTGATATTCACGAATTTTCGGCACTGCCTTTTTCAAGTGATTTATAAATGAGATTGATAGCAATACCATGTACAATTTGATATTTTTAAGTGAAAATAATATTAGTCTTCAAAGAAAATAGTTTCAATAATATAGAAAATATATTTTTAAGATATTCACACTGAAAAATTAATTTTTATTTTAGGTAATTTTTTTTGTACTTTTGTATTTGTATTTTTGTTCAAATATCAACTTATTGTTTTTAACGAAAAGGAAAGTTTGTAAATACTATTTGTAACAGTTTGGAATATATTATGGGAAATTATCAAGTTAGTAAGACTATTTCTTCATTTGTTTTATTAACAGATATTCAACGAAGAATTAAAATAAAAGCTTTCATCATTTTTTGGGCAATCAAATTTAATCTTCCCTCTACAAGGAAAAAGAAATTGCAGAAACCAACATCGATGATTTTGATCAAGACATCAGATCAATATTAAAAATAATTAAAAAAAAATTAAAAAAAGTATTAGACATACCACTGAAAACCACTTTCATAATATAGTAATATACTCGCCAGCCATGGAGCTTTAGTAAAAATATTAACCAATGAGTCGATTAACATACCAGAAATAAGAACTAAACAACCAATAAAAAGCCTAAAAGAGGCAGTAAATGGCTAGATGGAAGTTATGAAAATAATCTGAAGAAAACCCTAAAAACATCATGGTTGAATAAAGTGAAAAAAGCCATTCAAAAGATGAGTAAGAACCACAACATTAAAACCTATTTTAGGACCAAAGGAGATAATGCTGATTATAAATTAAAATGCGCAACCAATGAAAAAACATTCATATTGAACTACTCTGCTACAAAGGACTTCTCAAAAACGGTGCGTTATGATGATAAAAGATGCATATCTAAAGTTACATTTAGGTTATTTATTATCAAAGGAGATCTAACAACCTCTATCTAATTGTCAAGCAAGCTCATCCATAAAATGCAGAAAATGTCCGTTCACAAAAGACTTCCCGGCACACGTGCCTAATTACTGCGACAATAGAAACAG
Source organism: Schmidtea polychroa (assembly GCA_959609185.1). Lineage (NCBI taxonomy): Eukaryota > Metazoa > Platyhelminthes > Tricladida > Dugesiidae > Schmidtea > Schmidtea polychroa. Next base: position 53,837 of record CAUHTR010007610.1, on the reverse strand, counting down.
ACTTAGAACGGCCAAACACCGAAGTTCAAAAACCACTACTTGAATTCTTAAAATCAAAAGAGTTGAACTTCAAGTGCAAAGTCCGAACAGAAGATTCAAATTAGTCTCATAAACGAAACATCGTCGTAAGAAAGAAAGAAAAAATAACAAGAAATAAAAACTGTAGAATGTCAACAATTGGCCAAAGAAATCCAAGAGGAGACACATTTACACAATTGTAGAAACCTTTGGGTGTGCTTCCATGAAACAACGGAATTCTGCGAAAATTAAGTCAAATTTATAGAAATCAAAGACATCAATGCAAAAAGTATAGAGCTTGTCATCAAGAAAACCTTGATAATTCCATAGAGGATTTCATATAGGTGCACAAATTGTATCAAAATATTAGAATTGCCTAGTAACTGCTGGTTGACAGTCTTTGTGATTTTTTTATTAATACATGTTTTATTAATAAATATTTGTCCTCCTAAAGCACATAGAATGTTAAATGAAATTCCAAAAGGATCTTTTACAAATAAATATCATAAATATCTCTCCATTTTTTTTCAAACTGAATATTCCGTTATGATAAACATTTTAAATTAGAAAAAAAAACAACAAATGAAATTTTACGTGTTAAAAAATTCACTAATTTTCAAATAACATCAAATCATTTCCTAAAAAATAATCTCAACATTTTTCATTTTGCTAATAAAAATTAAATTAAAGTTTTTATATTAAAAAAGCTAAAACAAATCAAAGTTTTCATCATTTAATTTCTAAATGGCATTTTCTAATTTAATGAATAATTTAAGAGTTGAAAGTAATTCCTTCTGTAAATATATTAATTCATCCTCTGAAATTAAATGTCACAATAAATAATTAATTGAAATCCAAATAATTAATTTTATAATTTTTTTATTGTTGAAAGTATTTGTGAAAATTGATTTTTGAAATTTTATTTTCATATTCTATTAAAAGTGTTTAAATAAAGACTACATAAAATTTGGGTTAGCTTAACACTTTCGAAAAATAACTATTTTTTATAAATATTTTAATATATAAATTACAAAATATAACTTTATATTTATTATAATTTTTAAAATATAGTAATATTTTTGTCATATTTTAAAAACTGACAAAAATGTTTACATATTTCTACGTTTAAAATGTAATTATGCATTAACATTACTAGTGATTAAATATTTTTTGTCTACTTTAGATTAATAATTTATGTAATCAAGGTAATTTGATTATAGAAAAAATAATTATCCTAATATGACTTGAACTAAAAGGGTTTATTATTAATAATAATAATAATAATAATAATAATAATAATAATAATAATAATAATAATAATAATAATAATAATAATAATAATAATAATAATAATAATAATAATAATAATAATAATAATAATAATAATAATAATAATAATAATAATAATAATAATAATAATAATAATAATAATAATAATAATAATAATAATTGTAAGATGATATAATAATTTCCAAAGAATTACTTACATAACCAGGTCACTAGACCTTGATATCTATTGAATGATGCGGGAATGCTTGCATAACTAAATTAAGTAAGTATGTTTGTCTTCTGTGTCAACAGTATCACTTAAACTAATAATTCTCCCTTTTGTAGATTACGCAATTCAATGTACTATAAATAGTATAACGATTGTGTGTTCCGTTTAGATTTTGTAGTGAATAAATATTTTTGTGAAACTATGTCTTTTTCTAACATGGCGACCACGCCAGGACTCCAGAACTATATCAAGCCACCTAATCAATTGCTGCCAGATGGTGATTTAGAAATTTTTATTTTGGAATTGAAGAGATTTTTCGAATTCACTCAACAACCGCAAGAAACTCAAGAAATTTTTACCAAGGCCTTTCTGTCGGTAGAGTTGATCCAGAAATATGAAGAAGTACAGAGCGATTATTCAGGCTATGAAGAAAGATTAAGAAAAGCGTTCGAGCCAAGGAAAAATCTAGCCATGGATCTAGACGCAGCTTTAAGATATCGAAAAGGAAATGACTCGTGCACCGAATTTTTCAATAAAGTGGAAAAGCTCGTCGACAATGTTCTTCGACACAAATTAACAAAACCGGCATTAATGTTATTTTTAATGCAGAATGCAATGGAAGATATGGAGACAAAAAAAGAATTGAAATTAAGAGAAGTTAAATCAGTAGATAAGGCCAAGGAAGTGATATCAAGAATGGAAGAAATTCAAAAAGAGCTTTCAAGTGAGCAATCATTAGCATCTCTACATGAAAATAAATCATATGCGGAGACAGTCAAAAGTCCGAGAAAAACTCAGTTGTACCAACAGAATAAGACTCCAATATTTTCTAACTCTAGAACCAATGAGGCCGCGAACTTCAATATGCCAAATAAAAGTGACTGGAAGAACGGGACCAGGCGATTTAAACTGCAGAGATGTTGGGCGTGTGGAGAGCAAGGACATATTCGAGCAGAATGCCCAAACGTAAAATGCTCTCAATGTTCCAAAAATGGTCATTTCAAGCATCAATGTTGGGACATCAGAAGAAATTCAGTTAAAACAGAAGCATATTACAACGGAAGAAATTATGATAGAAACCAAAAACAATTTGGATCCAGAGGACAATATCAAAGCAGAAACCAATCTTCAGACAGAGGACCACATCGAAGACAATGCAATGCGATATACGACTACGAATACGAGGAAGGAGAGCTGATTCAACAGGATGACATGCAAAAAGATTGCGAACAGCTAAAAGGGGAGGCTCCAGTTTCAAGGGAGTTGCTAGGAGCCATAAATTTGGTTTAAGTAAGTATATTGTTGACACAGAATGTTTGAATTTGAATGCTTGTGATTTCAAGATTTCCGTAATGAATGAATTTAAAGATGATTTAAAAGTTAATGATGTAATTATGAATGATTGTGAATGTTTTGACTTTGAAAATTATTTTGAATATAGTTTTTATGAAATTAATAACAAAATTGATAAGATTATGAGTATCGATATAATTAATAATAAAGTTAATGAAAATAAAGAAAGACCTTTTGCACCTAAATTCGTTTACGAAAGAATGAATGGCAGACCTAGTGTAGGTATTTGGCTGGGAAATAAAATAAAAGTTGATTGTCTTTTGGATACCGGGGCTAGAATAAACGTGATTAGCGAAGATGTTGTTAGTAAATTAAAGATGCGTGATAAAATAGGGGAATCCAATATTATGGTTACATGTGCAAACGAGAGCACACTTAAAATCATAGGAACAATATTACTAAAAGTGAGAATTTCGGGATTAGAATTGGTAATAAGATTCTTTGTGGCAAATAAGATTAACCCGAGCGTAATTGCAGGCGTAGAAATGATGAATTGTTTTGATATTAAATTACAGGCAGTAACTAAAGTAAAATTAAAAAATCAATTAATGAATTTAAAGGAAAACAATTTGAAAGGAATTATCGACCCAACGATTAATAAATTACTTAAAGAATTTTCGGATATATTCATGAAAAATAAATGGGATGTAGGAAAAACACAGTTAATTAAACATAAGATAGTTACTAGAGGTAGCCCAGTGACAATTAATCCTAGACGTCAGCCGATTCATATTGCTCACAAAATACAAGACATGCTAAAAGACATGGAAGAAGCAGGAATTATAAAAAAATGTGACTCAGTGTGGAATAGCCCATTGGTATGTGTGTTAAAAAAGAATAAATCAGATATTAGAATATGTTTGGATTTTCGGGCACTAAATGCAATTACGGAGAGACCTCGATTTCCAATACCAAATATTGAAGAGATGATGGATATCCTAAATGGAGCACAGATATTTAGCACTATCGATCTTGGTAATGCTTATTATCAAGTGGAATTAGAAGAGGAATCAAAAATAAAGACTGCATTTTCAACAAAAGATGGTCAATATTGTTTTAACCGAATGCCTTTTGGAATTGCAGCTGCTCCAGCAACTTTTCAAAAATTAATGACTCAAGTTTTGGGTGATCTTAATTGGAGAGAAGCAATTGTTTATTTAGACGATATCCTTATATTTGCAGATAATGAAATCGAACATAAAAAAAGACTAGAAAGAGTTTTTCGAAAGATTCAAGAAGCTGGTTTGAAAATAAGCTTAGAAAAATGTTGTTTTAACAAACTAGAAATAAAATTTTTGGGACACATTATAAATAAAAATGGTATTAAGACAGATTATGAAAAGATAAAAGCAATGCAAGAATATGAAAAACCAAAATGTATTAAACGTTTAAGAAGCTTTCTAGGTTTAACAAATTATTATCGAAAATTTGTTAAAGATTACGCCAAGTATGCAAGACCATTAGAAAGGTTATGTGGGTCTAACAAAGATAAACTTATATGGACTGAAGAATGTGAAACAAATTTCAACACGCTAAAGAAAGCGTTAACGTCTACCCCAGTACTAGGATTTCCGGATTTACGAAAAACCTTTATTTTAGATACAGATGCTAGTTTCGATACGATTGGGGGAGTGCTTTCGCAGTTGAGTAGTAATGGACAAGAACAAGTTATTGTATATGGATCAAAGACAATGAATAAGCACGAAATCGGTTACTGCATTACGCGAAAGGAATTGCTTGCAATCTATCATTTTACTCAGCATTTCAAACACTATCTATATGGAAAAAGATTTACTTTAAGAACCGATCATAAAGCTATAACCTTTATGATAAATACAAAAAAGCCAATTACAGCACAATTCCAGACATGGATTAACTATTTAAGTGGGTTAGATATCAAATTAGAATACAGAAAAGGAGAATTGCATGCTAACGCAGATACCCTATCAAGGAAAGACTGTACTTCATGTAGTCAGTGCCAAACAGTTCATGAAAACGCCAAGGTAGATAAAAATAAAACTAAAATATTGGCCATAGAAAATATGGACCAAGAAATAAAAGTAAATAATGAAGGTGTAATTTTTAATATACATAAAGACTTATGTCACGCAGGGGTAAAAAAAATTTACGAATATGCACGGAAAAATATGAAAATGAAAATTAGTGAAAATGAAGTTAGAAGAGTGATTGAAAATTGTGAACAGTGTCAGAAACGGAAGACGTGGACAAGACGAACAAAAGAACCGCTGATTAAACAGAGTACAGATGAAGTTTTCAAAGAGATATTTATTGATTTCTGCGGACCATTTAAGAAAACAATTCATGGAAAACAATATATTTTAGCTATAATTGATCAATTCAGTAGGTATATATCATTGACGGCAGTTGCTCATCAGGATGAAAAGACGACGGCAAAGATTTTAAGAGAAAATTGGATTTTGAAATTTGGTGCCCCTAAAATCATTCACTCCGATAGAGGAAAAACATTTGAATCTCAACTCCTTTTAGAAGTGTTGAAAACGCATCATATTACAATAATATATTCAAGCCCATATCATCATAGTACAAACGGTTTAGTTGAGAGGCAATTTAGAACTATAAGGGATGCAATTGCAATTACGTTAAAAGACAAACGGCATAAAGATTGGGCAGAAATATTGCCAGATGTGAAATTTATGTTAAATGCGACGATACAGCAGACAACCGGATTTTTGCCCTCTGAAATAATATTTGGACGGAATATTTGTAGACAATGGATGGAAAAAGAGAATTTGGATATACAAAATAATGATGCTAATAATCGGAGAAGGGAGATCGTAGAGGGAATTAAACATAAACAAAACATAGAAAAGAATTTAATTACACAAAATTATAGGAATTTTGAAGTTGGAGACCAAGTATTGGTTAAAAAAGAAAATACTAGAAAGATGGATGAACGTTATGAAGGGCCTTATGAAATAACTGGAAAACGACATGACAGAAGCTATGTTCTAAAGAATAAGCAAGGCAAAGAAATAATTCGAAATGTAGAATGGATCAAAAGTTTTAAATGGAGGGGGATGTAAGATGATATAATAATTTCCAAAGAATTACTTACATAACCAGGTCACTAGACCTTGATATCTATTGAATGATGCGGGAATGCTTGCATAACTAAATTAAGTAAGTATGTTTGTCTTCTGTGTCAACAGTATCACTTAAACTAATAATTCTCCCTTTTGTAGATTACGCAATTCAATGTACTATAAATAGTATAACGATTGTGTGTTCCGTTTAGATTTTGTAGTGAATAAATATTTTTGTGAAACTATGTCTTTTTCTAACAATAATAATAATAATAATAATAATAATAATAATAATAATAATAATAATAATAATAATAATAATAATAATAATAATAATAATAATAATAATAATAATAATAATAATAATAATAATAATAATAATAATAATAATAATAATAAAAATAATTATAATTATAATTATAATTATAATTATAATAAAACAATAAATTGATAATTTAAGCCTTTAGCTTTCGAATAATGTATTTAACGAAAATATTTTCGACTATAAGATAGTCCTTGTCAATGGATTGTCAATTGATAGACAAGGACTATCTTATAGTTGAAAATGTTTCATTAAATACATTATTCGCAGCAAAAGGCTTAAAGTATCACTTTATTGTTTTAAATAATAAATATTTTGTTAGTTTTGTATTTATTTTACTCCCGAAATATATTTTTAATGAATTTTTTATCCATATATTTCTTAACTATATATTTATAGGTTCATTTTGAAAAACTTTAATACTTAAAAATGTTATTTAATAAATATTAATATAATAATTTCGAAATAATTATAATGATATAAATGCATCAATATCAAACTTATAAACCACCAATCATAAATAAAGAAATTAATTAATTAATTAACTTTTGACACGAAAATGAATCCAATTAATTATAATTGATAAAAGAATTTTTGTTACTAATTTCAACGTGTCAAAAACAGATCGTTTAAATGTATGTAACAACAATGTTAAGCATCAATTGTCAAATGATACAAGAGCAATTTATGAAATATTCATATCCCACTGAACCATACTTTGAGTAGATTTTAATAATTCATTTATGGATGTCCCATTCATTTACAGGTTAAATGGAAATGAATGAATTAATAATTACATTCGAGTTAGTAGTATTAAATAAATAAGTGCAGACAACTAGATTACAACAATAAACAAACAATTCTTAAATATGGCTCTAAGCCGTACAATAAGTAATATTCATTTCTCCCTATCAAATATGACAAAAACGTGTTTACAAACATTTCTTTTGTACAATTACATTAATTTCATCTGATAGACTACTGAAATTGTCGGTTATTGAATATTAATTATTGGAATTACTTTCCTTCAGCCATATCTAAAACAAAAACGACAATTTCTCTATCTACTTTCCTCTATTCCTTATTCCCAAAACAAAGGAAGCTGGAAATAAAAATATCATCTGCACTTTGTTTCAGTCTTTTGGGTATATTAAACCAAATTATCATAAAACAAAAACAGACCATTCTCTTTTGTTTTATAATGACAATTGAAATGCTTTTCATTATTAATATGCCGATAGAAATTAATTAAAAGTCACTTCATAAATTAACCAAATTATAAAAGCTGTTATTTGGTAGCTTTAAAATTATTTAAGCAGTGGGTTAAAAATTTTTTTTTATTTAAACTAGTTTTTTACAAAATTATATTTATCAATTTAAAACAATAAATGAAATATTAATTAGTTAATATTTATTAAAAAGACCTTGAATACTATAAATCAGTAATATATCAAAACATCGATATATTTACAGTCTTTTTAGTCTTTATAGTCTTTATAGATTTATAGTCTTCAAGCTCTTTTTAATAAATAAAATGGAATAAAAAATCAGTGGTGAAATTGGAAAAAAAAGTTCTTATAATAATTAATATTTGAAATTATTATTTAATCTTTTAATGTTTAAGTCAATTATTTAAATTCATGTTTTTCTAACATAAATGGAAAGACTGTTTATTGCAAATCTTAAATAAATTATAAAAAATTATAATGACCTCATTTATAAATTATACTTAACTTAAAATATCAGTGGCTTACTCAATAATTTTTTCAATAAAAAATAATATAATCAAAAATATTCACTTTTATAAATTGAATAGTTTCATATAAATTAATTACGATGTAAGTAATTCAAAAAAATAAAAAATAATTATATTATGTATAAATGATTATTATATTGAAAATCCATTTACAAAACAAATATAATGAAAATAAGGAACAAATTAGATCAAATAGTAAAATGCTCACAAATATAATGGTCACTTGTGCCCCATCGAGCATGTAGAAAATTGGCAGTCAAACGTGCTCGTGTCTGACACGGGCAGAAATGTTGAGTGGTTAAAGCATAGCAATATAAATAAAGATTTCTACATAAATTAGTTTCTTATTGGCTTCATAAAATATTTGCTTCCATTAATTATCGAAACTCATACAAATATTTTTTTAATACTTAAATTATTGGTTTTTCTACAAAGTTTTTGTGTTCAATAAAATCGGTTGAAATTTCGTTTAATTGTACATTTTATCTGTAAAGGTGAAACGACAAAATATCATTAAACTGTGATTTTAAAATTTTAAATAATTTGAAACTATCTTGAAAGAAGTAAAGTACAAATGAAATACTTGAAACGTCTTAAAACCTCTAAATATGGAACAACATGGGATTAAGGTCACCTTTCATTTTATGTCATTCAAATTCAATTTATATTTTCTTTGTTAACTTCTCCCAAATAATCTTTTTGGTTAATACTTATTATTTGAATAATCTGTTTTGTCTTTTGACTTTAACTCAATTATCAATTTTAATCAAATCTTTATTAACATTTGTTGGTTGACGGAAAAAAGTCTATTTTCAATGAGTTTAAACTGAATCTTTTAAAATAGTTCGGTGATTTAGTATATTAATATTTATATTGAGTTTTATAATAAAAATTATTAATAAGGAGTAATATTTGATAATAATAAACACAATCAAATGAGTAAGTTTCCATTCAGACTCCCAAATCTGACCACCCAGCACTATTTGTATTACTTATCAAATGAAAGAAAACACATATGACATCATTATATTTTTATAAATTACATTATTTTCACATTTATATCGTTAATATTAGAATTTATTATTTTAAAAACCAAATTACATGTAAAATTACAACTTATTTGAGAAATTTGTATTGATATTACTATACAAATAAATATAATTTATGTTAAAAGTGAATATTTTCTCTGTTTAAGGTAAACCAAATACTATTAAATCTAAGTATTAATGCATTTTCATTCTGGAATAACAATAGAATACATATATTACTTAAAGAAATTATCTATTTATGTATTATGTATTATGTATTATTATTATTATTATTATTATTATTATTATTATTATTATTATTATTATTATTATTATTATTATTATTATTATTATTATTATTATTATTATTATTATAATTATCAACATCATCATTATTCTTTTCATTTCAAATTAATAAACAACCATTTAAATATTTATTTGTAATCTATCGGAAATTCTTTTTTGAAATAAAAAAAAACTGTAATTTATGTCAATTATTCAATAATTAACATAATCATAACAAATTTGCTTTGATTTTATAAAAATCTGTTTTCCTTTCGAAAGTTGGCAATAAATTAGCAAAAATGCAAAGTTTTGTTTCAATTTAGTAAATAAAGCATTTTGAAAATATGCACGTTCTTTTCATGGATTGATGAAAACGAGGCATGTTGGAAATAAATTAATCACGTTGAATATGAAAATTGAAAACTCAATAATATTGTATTGAAAATTATACTCACTTTCAATTTTCAGATTTTCTATCAAAAGACCAATCAATATTTGATCTGATTCGAGATTTTATTAAAGTTTTTCCGAAATTATTCCTTTCATCCGAGACAAATCTGAATAAGTTAAAATAATAAATAAATTGCCTTTTGTATTGAATATAATTATTAAATCTTCAGCTGGCGTATCATATAGTTTAATTTATTTTGAATATTATTTTGTTTATTCTTTTTACCATTCCCCTATTAGTCTCATCAATTTACATAAAAATTAATTTCATAATGTAAATAATTATTTTTTTTATTTAATGCGAATATTTGCTTCAAACAAGCCTATTTTGAAAATTCATGTTAAATAAAAAAAATTATAATAAATTATTTTGAAATATTTTAATATATTTAACATAAATTGGAATATAATTGATTATTTAAATTAAAATTTTTATCCTACATGTTAGTGAGCCGAAAATGTCGAACTATATCGTGAACGAATGTTTGAATGGTCTTTTCTTATAATTAATCATTGTATTTATTAACATGTTTGACTATGAATCAGTAAATATATCAAAAAAACATCGATATATTCACTGATTCATAGTCAAGCTTTTTTAATAAATACAATGTCAATTGGAAAGAAATCAGCAGAGAAAATTGAAAAAAGTTCTTTTAATATAATAATTAATAATTGATATTTATATATAATTATTAAATAAATAAATATATAATAAACAATAAAAAATATATATAATAAAAATCATTTCAATACCAGCAAAACTAAGAACTGTTAATTCGAATTTTTTAAATATTTAAAAAATAGTAGTTGCATTTATTCTAGCATTGCAAAGTTTCCGACAGATTTTCTTTATAATAAAAAAAAACAAATTCTTGATGAAAATCATTCATTAATGTATTACTATATATTATCGTTTAGACTTTTTGTTGAGCATTCTTTAAAAGAAATACATTAAAAATATGTGATATGAATAAATAAATTTTAAAAAATAATAAATGTATGTTGAAGAAAGTAATAGCTTAATATTATGGTTATTTCAAAATCGCTCTGTAGAAATTTGGATTTCCCGTAAATGTATTACAGAAAAGATTGGAAATTACAAACAATATACACAAAAACTTATTTGATAAAATTGTCAGGAACATTTCTATTTTAACACTTGCCTGCAGTTATACAATATATGATTTTAATCTTTTAACTATTTTTCAAAATTATCATTTATTTCTGATTTTGTTTTAAACTAATTGATATCTCCAATATAATTTCCTTTTTTAAAATTTTTATACATTTACGTTATTTATAAATTTTGTGTGTCATTGTGTTGATCATAAATATAGATCTTAAAACATATATAATTTTGTGGTAGTTTAGTGAAATTAATTAATAAAAATAATTATCCATTGTACTAACTAATGAAGTGGAGCGTCCGTGAATATAATAAATAAGCAATTTTTGTTTAAATTAATATGTAAAAAGAAAAACCTTTAAAAACTCAAAATTTTCAACTTCTTTCATAATTTTGTTATTGAATTAAACTTTTCTTTTGAAGCGAATAAATTTTTTACTTTTCTTTTTTGAATTGAAAATTTTTATTTTTTAATTTTTTTATAAGATTTAGCACAGGGAATCCAAATTTCATAAAACCCCATTGTCTGGGGGATTTAATTTTTGAAGCATCCAATATTTTTTTGGGATTTGTGAGATTGAAATGCATAATAATATTCCTTGAGCATTGTCATTGTTTAATATGATGAATTATAAAAGGTTTATAATTAAAAATTTAAATATCATAAGCCTACCTATAAGGCCTCCCTATTTTACCTCTGAATGTTTTCACAAAAATAGGATATATACAATAACTGCTATAATTATTGGAATGGTTCTTAATTCACTTTTGTAGAAAGAAAGAAACAATATAATTCTATGCGTTAAATATTATTAAATCTTTATTAACTCTTAAGGAAATCATAAATCGTGGCGTTGAAGAAAAATTGGTGGAAATTAATTTATTCAATGTCAATCATTGTTTAAATAATCTAAATATATAAACTTTGTTTAAATATTGTAAAAAATTAACCTATTCAAAAAAAAATCTTTGCAATTTTATATTTTATATTATTTATATCATCTTCAATAATGTTTATCAACAATGTTATTCCTGGCTATAAAGGTAGTGACATCTCAATCTCTTTCCCATTTCTCTAACGATCTTAGTTCTGTTCCTATTTAAATTGTTGTATTAAATGCTATTTTATAAAAAGTTGAATAAAAATTTCATTTTCAATTTTAGTGCGGATAAATGAACCCAGTCTTATTTTTGCAAATTTATAGATTCATAAAATGTTAAATATTTTAACAACATTCATGAGCACAATTTGTGAAGCGTTGTTGATAAAGTCATTGGAACTGAAAATCGATATGCAAAATTAAATGTTTGTATATAGTGTTTATAAATTATATATATATATATATATATTATTTTCAAATTTCAATTTCAAAGTTGGAACAATTAATAATTATTTAATTAATTATTTATTTTAGTCATATTAATACTATTATATTATTATCATGTTATATTTCTAACCAAATAGGTCCATGTAGAAATTGGATTCTTCTCATCTTGATTTATAAAAAATAATTAAAATAATTACAATTTTACCTAAAGTTTAATAAAACAAGTTATGAAGGATAAAAAATCATTTATTTGTTTCAATACAAAGAATATGTTCATTTTCTGTTAGAGGAGAATAAGTTAAGCAAATTAACATAGAGATTATAATGAATTTCTTAAAATATCTTTTGTATACTACTGATATAATATGATTAATAAATTTATGTTTCAACGATCAGTTCGTCGTGGCAAATCATGATAACAAATGTATACGCCACTTAATTGCTGATTTCATTAACAGGAGATAAAGTTTGGTAGTCTGCTATGGGAAACCCATTCCCATCAGTACAACAGCTGTTTCTATGAGTCAGCTCAAAATTCAAAGAATATCATTACATTTAAAAGGAAAGAATATAGAATTCCCCCGTTTTGTGACCACCCGCTAATGGTTTTATTATTTCTAGCTGAAAAAACAACAAGCGCTCACTATCAAATTTGAAATTGTCTACTCATACAATAACATCAGAATAGTTTCAATATAATTTTTTTACTCAATGGAATTAATAAATTATAAGGTTTCAGCAAATATTTTATCCTTTTTCATTTTGGTAAATGTATGTGTGCGCTTGTTTGTTTGTTTGTTTGTTGTTATTGATGTTGTGGTTGTTGTTGTTGTTGTTGTGGCTGTTAGAATTGGATGGAAATGACTGTCAAATGTATATTAGATTTGCAATTACGCGTTGACATGTTCATCACTGAGTCAGAAATGCTTGATTAGGTTTGCTAATTTCTGTTTAAAAAAAATCAATATTATTTAAATTCCATTAATTAATTTAAATAATGAATAATTGAACATGAGTTTGATTTAATGATCTCTAAATATTCATATTTTATTATAATGAAAATTCTTTTAGGAAATATTTAGTTTTTCCCACATTATTTGAAATTATTTCATAAAATATTTATATTTTCATATAATTTTTGGCAATGAGAGAGAATTATTTACGATAGTGTTTTTTATTCTCCATTTTATTTTATTTTCAAATTATCAACTGAATAAATTAAAACTGTTTTGTTACATTATAAATAATTGTCTGTAAATATCTTTCTGTTTTCTTATTAATAAATGGCGGCAGCTTTGGAGGAGCCAGGAGAGGGAGATAATGCTTCCAAACATTGCCTCACTCATCAGTGTCACGCTCATCTAATTTTACTATAACAACTGATCAGATTAAAAATGGGGCTCTGTTATTTTAAACTTTGACTTAGGTTTTTATATTTTTTTAAAAGAATATAAAAATTATAAGAAAGCGCCACTTTTACAATATATTCGACAGTTTTCCTGTCATCATCAGATAAGATAGAATAATAATAGAAATTGTAGATTTTTGAACAAATTTATTAATTATATTATTTTTTTAATAAAGAATATTTTATTCTTTAAAAATATTAAAAATTATAATTTTTTTAAATTATAGCGACTAAAAAATGAAATTTTAAATATATTTAAAATTAAAAATATCCAATTTAATAATTTTTAAATTATTTAATTTAACAACAATCCATATATATATATTTATATATAATTTATAAGCACTATATACAAACATTTAATTTTGCATATCGATTTTCAGATCCAATGACTTTATCAACAACGCTTCACAAATTGTGCTCATGAATGTTGTTAAAATATTAACATTTTATGAATCTATAAATTTACAAAAATAAGACTGGGTTCATTTATCCGCAATAAAATTGAAAATGAAATTTTTATTTTTTATATTTTTAGTAATTTTTGGATTTGCCTACTATCATGAAAATGCATCTAATTTAACATTATTCAATGAATAAATATCTGTAAAATTCAGTAAATATATCTTTTTATAATTAAATATTTTACTACTATTCATACTTGATTATCTGCCAAAAAGTAAAACATTTTTTTATATACTTATTTAATAACAAATTACAAAAAAACTGCATAATATTAAAAATATTATAATTATGATTTTTTAATGTTCTTTTTCAGAATAAGGACGAGACCCCCGTGGGTTTTAAACTAATGATTCCCATTTAAATTTGGCTAGATAGAAATTGATTTGACAGTTCCGAATTAACAAAATTAAAACCGACAAAAATGATAGTGAAAAGTCTAGCCATTTTTTAATAAGTTTCAGATTCATAAAATATTTTTTTCATTTTCAAAATTTGTCAAGAATAAAAGATTTGTAGTCATCCTTAAGAACTTAATTTACTATATATTATTTTCTAAACAAAATTGTTAATTTGTTTTAATAATGTTATACTCAGTTATAGGGCTAATACGACTAATTAAAAAACAGAATTATTTATCGACTATTCCAAAAGTGAAATATTTGAACCTAAAACAGGTCATGTTCACCCTAATACCAAATTTGATTAACCTTTATCTTGATGTTTCTTCTCCTATAGAATCTTTCTTTTCGGTTTCTTTTACCTTTCAATAAATTTCCAAGTTATTGTAACTTAATATATATGGCCACAGAACTTTTCTATAAAGTATTGGTAAGATTTTACATCACCTTTTAATACACTTTCAAATATGTCAATGCGAGTTTTGTGGAGGGAATGAGGATATTCTTTATTATGTAATCATGATAATCATCATGGAATGATGGCTTATAGACACCCAATAGATCGAATACATTAAAATAAATTAAATTTAATACTTGTTTCTGTCCATAAAAGAAGCAGACCTGCGTAGAGACAAAAGAAACAATTATCTCGGTTTTGTTATATTCAAGAGCCAGGTCAAAAGGCGTCAAAATGTTTGAAAATATGTTTGAGTGACATATGCAGCGCATGGTGTAAAGACATGCTCTAGCATTTAACTGAATAGATCGCCTACAATTCACTACGTTGTTTGTATTCGATTGATAATTGATTTTTATGATGTTATTCTCATCAATCAAATATAAGTTAACAGTCGTTGGTTTTATTTTATTATGAACATTTTTGCATAAGATTGCATTCTTTTATCATTTTATCGTAAACAATTATAACGTGCAGGTTTTCCCTATTGTTGAGCTGAGATCAGAAATGAACTTGAAACAAAATACAAAATGCACAAAATCAAATAAAAAAGATGCTAGGTCAAAATCAAAATCACAGCAAAGATTTCAAGCAATAATAAAAATTTAAATAAAAACACATTAAACATTTAATAGATAATGAAAACCCACGAGTAAAACATGAATAATATTCTGGAAGCTCATAACAGCTGCACAATAGACACATTGAAAACGGGAAAATGAGATGGCAACCGATAATATAAATCAGAGAAATAAATTGGATAAATAAAATAATTATTTAAAAAAAATAATCTAAACATTAAATAAAAATTAAGCCAATCCATAAATATGACAGCGTAAGGTTGACAAAACGTCAGAAAGTGAGCCTTGGTTAGATAAGTGTCTTCAAATTATTTCTCAAAGTGAAATATAGTAGAAGAGCTAGAAAGACAATTGAACCTTCTTCCTGATTAAACACCATGAAATAGGCTAAACAGAAAATATAAGGTTGGATTGAATATTTATTCAAGATGTTTGGAGTGTAAGGAAAATGTTAATGACGGAAAAGCTAAGAGCGATTGAATGTCAAAATCGATAATCTTGAAGGAACCTGGTTCAATTCAGAACAGGAACGAAAGTTTCGAAAACAATTATTATTATCTGCGAAGACATTTTAATTGGAATTCGAAACCAAAGTGTACTCATTTATAAACAGGGAATAGTTCTCTGTAAGGTCTACACTCTGGTAGAATTATGAAAAAAAATTGCTAATTTACCTCTCACAGAAGACCAGTATGGTAGAAACAAAAGTAACCAAGAAATTCAAACTCTATCGAGCACGAATACGTTGAATGAAACAGAGGAAAGTGAACCGGGGAATGAACATAACCATAATAGGCCTAGTCATTCCAGAAAAGAATAAAGTTCCTGAGTCGTAGGATTTTGACTTTGATATGAATAATAAATCTGATCTTATAATTTCTCATCTGTTATCTGCCAACCGACTCCAGCTTGATATGACGAAACTTTATAAAATCTGTTTAATGACCTTTGAGTTACTGTTAAAATAATGAAGTTTTTATAAAAATAAATGTCTATTTTCTTCTATTGTCCATATATTGTGAATGATACTCTTAAATAGGAATGTATAAGAATGATGTGAAATTGTAATATAATTCTTGCTCATGGACCGGTCAACGTTAATGTAACAAAGGGAAGCGCGTTGATAAGTGATCATGAGAGGAAAGACTATAGAGAAGACGTACGTGTGACAGGCAAGATAGGGGCTCATCTACTCAGCATGTTCTGATCTTTTATCACCGTAGCGACGTAATGATGACCGCGAAAAAACTTACCTTAAAGGTTTGTTATCAAATCAACCCCACTATGTCAACATAATTTATTTAGTCAAGTTATTAATATTGGATAAATATAGGTTTCATTATTTTTAATATTTCTTGTTTATTTATTACAAAGAATATATGAGCACCTACAATAAATTAGAAAATCCTGATTAATTTAACTTTTTAAAAATTAATTTAAAATTTAAAATTTTTTAATATAAAAATAATACAATATGCAGAGGATCTGAGAACTCGAATAATTCTTTTGTCTTGGGCCTGACTAGAGCGTAATCCGTCACTAGTTCATGGTTAACAAACAACTCATTTAAACACAAACAATTAATCATTTAGGATTACAGAAACTGATAGGTACCGTCAGTCAATAAATTCATTTTATTTTTAATTGTTCTTGGTCAACTAACAATTAATTAAAAGACATCAGAAACAAAATGATTTTTTTATTTTCTTATGTATTTTATTAATTTATCATAAATTATAACTTTCATTATTTTTTTACAACGCTGTCAATATGAATAAAGTAATTTAATATTACTATTTGTTATTACTGACACAAAATTACATTTTGCCCGCATTTGTTTTAATCTTGACATAATTATAAAATTAATTTGAATTTAATGAACTCAATTTATGGTAATTTGAGAGTTTATTTGCAAATAAAATGAAATATATTCAACTGAATTTCAATGAAAATAATGCCACTTTTGTCTTCAATTATTTATTATTTATGTTATTTATATTATTTATATTATTATAATATCATTTATTATTAGTTTATTTTCAATAAAAATTACTTATTAATAACTACCAATTAAAGAAAACAATTATTTATGTGGATCTGATTTTGTCAGTAGTATGATTTTGTGCGCTTTTATTTGAAATTATTCATATGACCTTTCACTTGAAAGCTTTTAATTATGACATGCAGAAAATGTAATCAACAATTTTATAATCACGTACTTCAATAAAAGTTTTACCTTCCCAAATACCTGATTAAAAGCAGTAGAAAATTAAGACTAAAGCAACATACTTTATCAACATTGATTCTGGTTTCAATTGTCGAAGAAGAGGTAATTTTTGAAGTTAAAAGAGCTAATAATTTCTCTCTTGGTTTTGATGTAATACAATACTAAAGCTTTGTATTCCTTGATCCATAGGTAAATTGCTAACATTTTTATACAATAAAAATATAATTACTACACTTGTTCTAAAAATTTCTATATCTTTTAAAACAATAATGATACCGAAACCAGATAAAGAACACCAATATAAACTTTAATTATCGTTTTATTATCCAACATTTATAATTTTTTAAGTAAGACCTTTAACATATAGGGTCAAGAGTAATACATTATTTCATATTGAACAGAAATGGAGCTCAGTTCATCGGGAAGATTTCAACATAATTTAATACTCTCAACATACATTGAACATTCAAAACATAGTAAAAACTTTACAATTGTTAGAACAGTGGCTCAACATCAAAAGCACTGTTGACTGTGTTCCCCATAATAATATGTGGAAACGTCTACGTTTTATTGGCGCCAGTGAAGATTTCACTAATAAACTGGGATACCCTTTTTCCATGATTCGTTTTGCCATTAAAAATTTTTTTTGCCAGTCAAATTTTGCTTTTTCAAAATTAGATTTCCTTTTATTTAAATATTTACTTACTTAAGAAGATGGTAATGCTCTTGTTGACAGCAACAGTACTGACTTTCAACAAATTATTGACATCCTTAGTAACATAGCTTTGAAACGTTTCGGTGAATGGCCAAGCTCACAAGCGAGTTTCAAAGTTTTACACGTCACCTACAGAGTGTTATTGAAGCTGATGGAGACTCTGTCTAGGCTCTGATATGCGATTTTTACAAACAGATGTTTTGAATTGTATTGTTTTAGATTTTGATATCAACGTTGAAAAACGAAAATTTCTTTTCTGGCCCCTATATATTAATTTAATGTAATAAGAATAAATAAAAATTATTAATTGAATTAAAATTATTTAGATAAATGTCAAAGATGTTGATGCATCCGATGTTAATGGAGATATCAGATGCCAAGAACCGTTTGGGAAATCAAATCTACAGGACCTGAAATTTGTCCCAGATCCAGCAGAATACCCTTTAACTATGAAATATGACATGTTCTCAAGGGTACAACTTGATCGAGAGGAAGCCCCAACAAGAACGATATACCTTATTTGTCATGATGGTGGACTTCATGAACGACTTACATCAACGTCAGTTATCATTCTTCAGGTGCTTGATGTTAATGATAATCCTCCTGTTTTTTCAATTCCTTTTTACAAAGCTCAAATTAAAGAAAACAATAATATCGGAGACAAAGTGTTACAGGTAAATTTCGAATTTTCAATTATAAAATTTTATAAGGAAATAATATTTATATATCAATTTTTTTATTACTGTAATTATGAACTTAAACAATTCTCGAGGAAAAGGGGCTTCATATTGGCAGATAATCCTTATTCCAGAGGGATAACAGACTAAATTTGGACACCAAATATTTTTAAAATCCACATATTTTTTTGGAATAAATTTAAATTCACTAGGGATTTATATTTATTGTCGACTATATTTTATTTTTATATTATATTGTTTTAAAAACTAATGTTACATACAATTGAAACAAAGTATAAATAATTAATAATAGTCGTTTACAAATGTAAAATGGTAAATGAATAAATATAAAAAAGTTGACGGAGGATGAGTTTTGTTGTTTCTTTACTAGACAGAAAATGTTTCATAATTGTATAAAATTATTTAGAATAATACATCAACTAATTTAATTCCTAATATTAATTTAATAACTTTTTAACCACAAATATTTTTTATTTTTTTACACTATAATATATTATTACTAAATTATAACAAAAACTAATTATAATGATATTAGTAGAAAATCCTGAAAAATCACGGAGGTCACATAATTAAAAATTTAATCATGCTAACTGGATTTGCAAGTTCTATTATTTATATTATATACGTCCATATGTTATATGAAGAAATTTCAATAAGTATTGTAATGTATGCGCTATTCTTAGTTATGTTATTTTGTGATGAAATCATCATTGTCGCTTCAACATGAGCTAGGTCTGTCATCCCAATATTTGGAAATTTGTGTAAATTGTACGGAGACAAACATTATTTATTATTCGGCTTTGCTATTCGCCATAACAAAGATTATATATTTATATAAGATTGTTTCAGCGTATGAAAATAACACAAATGTTAATTTCCAAATAATAAAGCCATAAAATATTAAGAAAATAAAATTTGAAATACAAAAAAAGGAAAATCAATAGAAAAATCGAAGAGCGAATTAACCATAGCAAGAAGGAAGAAATTAAAGAAATTTGAAAATTAAAATTAGACTTGACAAGACTAAGAAAATTAAACTCCAGCCAAAACCTAAAATCGGGAGAAAATATTTTCGATCTATTAGAGCCGTACAATTTTAAGGTTGATTTATTAATATTTTTTTCTAATAAAAGTTAACTAAGTTAATAATCAGTTCTATTTCTTTGTTTTGATTTAAAGTAAACATTTATTTTTGTTGAAGTTAATATATATATATACACACAATTAATATATATATGCAATACACACAAGCATTCCAGCAGTCCCAATACAAGTTTTATAGGAGACTTTGCTTGGGTCTTACAAATCTTCTGCAATACATACAAAGCACTCGACGAATAAAGATAATTATTTATATATAGTTAAGTTCAGAACATAACCCTAAATAACTATAACAAGTATATTTGTCAGATGTAATAACGTATATTACCAAATAGTATCACTACACCTAATAGTATCATTAATACTACACCATAACTAAATTCATTTATATTTAGTGATACTATTTAAATAATATCACCATATTAAAACATTGAAATAAATGAATGGAAGAATTCAGAGTCTGTTGAGTATACAAGAAATGGGAATCCAAAACCACCAACATTTTCATTGGTCAATTCGTGGGTTAGGGAATCTTGGGATGATATGAAAATCGAAACTCTTAAAAATTCAATAACAGCAGCAGGTTTTAGCAAAAATTATGAGGATTGGCATATTGCCAAACACGATGTATATGGAGTGGAGTTCTGTAAGGCGTGGATTTCTTCAAACACCGAATCCCGATTAAATAACGAGTCTATACTTGATGAAAATGATTATTATGAGGACGTTGAGTATTTGGATGATGATGATGAATAAATTTTTGATAATTATCTAAACTTATTTTTTATTAAAATGACCAAAGCAGTGAATAATATCACTATATTTTTTTTTTGATGATATTATTTTTATAGTATCACTGATACTATTCGGTGATATCCGTTATTATTCTCGCTCATGGACCGGTGAATATAATGTAACAAAGGGATACGCGTTGATAAGTGATCATGAGAGGAAAATACAATCACCCACTTTATTTTGATGCATATATGAAACGAAAATTAAAAGTCCCAACAGAAGCATTTGGAGAAGCTCAAACCTAGCTTAACCCAGCATACTGTTTATA